>ML682016.1:31160724-31206162 GCA_007922195.1 Podocnemis expansa | reverse complement strand
GCCAGGTGAGGCGCGGTGCCTGCAGTCCCTTGCAGGTACTGGCGGAGTGAGGCGCAGCCCTGCGCCTGACTCCGCCGGTGCCTGCAGCCCTCTGCAGGCACCCATGGGATGCAGTGCCCCTCTGCACTGCACCCTGTGGGTGCCTGCAGTCCCCTCCCCAGGCGAAATAGCAGGTCCACACTGTGGACCTGCTATTTCACTCCCTTATTTCGCGGACATGGTTTTTCTCCAGCGAAATAAGTTGTTTCGAAATAACACATTATTTCGAAACAGCTTGTTTCGAAACAAGCACTCCCTGTGTAGACATAGCCTAAGAGACTTGACATACTACCTGATTTGAGGTAGGAGTATGGCATGTGCGCCCTCTGCATGTTCCATGTAGGTGATCTCAAATTAGATGTGTAGATTTCAGAGATGCAATAGAAGCCTCAAGAGAAAGGATGACAGCCATGAGGGATTGCCACCCCCACAACCCCCTACCCCCAGCCATCATCACTGTTCAATTTTCTGGCGGTGGCCGCTTTTTTTCAGTGGTGGGTTGTTGCATGGCAGAAGAGTCCACAGCTAGGTCCTGAGGAAAAAAATTTTGACAACCACTGGCTTAATGGCGGCTGAGGAAACCAGACCCTGCACTCCTGTTCCACCACTTTTTGCCAGCTTGCCCAGTCCCTGGCATGGGACTGCCAGCGCAGGGGTCTGCCCCTTCCCTGGGCTGGCTGGCCCCACCACCCAGTGCCCAGAGGGGTGACTGGGGGCCCCGCAGAGGGCGCTTTGCCCAGAGCCCTGCACCCACCTAGGGACGGCCCCCTCCTGGAAGGAACATTTCTCTCTGAACAGAGCTTGGTTCAGTTAGAGCCAATTTCTCTTTGACCATCTGGAAAATCCACTAAGGGCTGGCTTGATGGAATATTCATATCTCCTCTGCCTTCAAATGCATCCCTTCAGGAGCTAGCTACCTCCTTAGGACTAGTGGCAGTCCCAGATCACACACATGCTTCTCATTTGTGCCAGGCAGGGCCAAAACTACAGCGGGACCAATGGGGCTTTGCCCCAGGCATGCCAGAGCGGCTCAATAGAGCTGCTCTATTAAAGGGTGCGTTTCGTGGCACCAGCCCCAAGTGCCGCTAATGGCAAGCAGCGTGTTCCGATTGGAACGTGCCCCAGGTGCCGGATCGCCACATTACAGCTCTGGTGCCAGGTCTGTGAAAATCAGACATTTCGAACTTCTAGCCTTCTGGCAGGGAGGAGGGCTCTAGGCTGGCTGAATTGACCTTTGTCCCATGCCTTCCCTTTGTCACTGGCTGTATCTCTGTGCTGCAGTTTCCTCCTGCCTGAAACAAAGTAATGATACTGGTCACCTTTGCAAAGTGCCTGGAAATAGCAGGACAGTGGTCTGTCAGCTGGACCTTTGAGTATAGCACTCTTCATCATTCAAAGAATCAGGGGGCTGGAGCATGTGATTAATGATCTTGAGGGTTCATTGAAGACCATACTACTGAATGAGTAAGGAATAGAACTTTAATCATACAGACAGATATCCAGATGTGTACCTGGGAGCAGCCTTGTTAGATCTCTGAGGCACGTCTCCCAATTCACACAACAGTGGCCATGCTAGGGAGTGTCTCTAAACTGACACCCTTCTACAAGCATATCGCTACATCTTCCCTCCTAAGGAAAACAAGTAAACACATAGATACATATAACAGCTAGCTAATGATGCATGCACTAACATCACATAACAGCTATCTAAAAAAAAACCCAAGCAGAACACTCCATAAACCCAGGATCTGAACTACCTAGAGAGGAGTAGTTACTCATAGACACTAAGGTCAGAAGGGATCAGTATGATCACCTAGTTTGACCTCCTGCACACTGCAGGCCATAAAACTTCACCAACCCACTCCTACAATGAACCTCAAACCCATAACTGAGCTATTAAAGTCCTCAAATCATGATTTAAAGACTTTAATACAGAGAATCAACCAGCAAGTGAGCCATGCCCAATGCTACAGAGGAAGGCAAAAAAAATCCCAGCACCCAAGCCAATCTGCCCTGAGGGAAAATCCTTCCCAACCCCAAATATGGTGATCAGTTAAACCCTGAACATGAAGGCAAGTCCACAACAGCCAGGTCAAGAAGAACTTCTCTGTAATAACTCAGAACCCACTCCATCTAATGCCACTTCCCAGATCACTATCATACCCCTCACCAGTAGTAAAAGACAAACAATGGCCAAGCTACATTGTACATCATATCATTCCCTCCATAAACTTATCAAGCTCAGTTTTGAAGGCATCTAAGGTTTTTGCCCCCACCACTTCCCTTGGTAGACTATTCCAGGACTTTACTCCTCTGATGGTTAGGAATCTGCATCTAATTTCAAGCCTAAATTTTCTGAAGGACAGGTTTTATCCATTTGTTCTTGTGTCCACACTGGTGCTGTATTTAAATAATTCCTCTCCCTCTCTTGTATTTATCCCTCTAATGTATTTATAAAGAGCAATCATATCTCCTCTTAGCCTTCTTTTGGTCAGACTAAACAAACCAAGCACTTTAAATCATCTCTCATAGGAAAGATTTTCGATTCCACGAATCATCCTTGTAGCCCTTCTTTGCACCTGTTCCAATTTGACTTCATCTTTCTGAAACATGTGTGACCACAACTGTACACAATATTCCAAGTGAGGTCGCACCAGTGCCTTGTATAACGGTACTAGCACCTCCCTATCTCTACTGGAAACACCTCTTCTGATACACCCCAGGACCGCATTAGCTTTTTTCACTGTCACATCACATTGTGATCAACCAGTATGCCCAGGTCCTTCTCCTCCCCTGTCACTTCCAGCTGATGCATTCCCAACTTATAAGAAAAATTCCTGTTATTTGTGCCTAAGTGCATGACCTTGCACTTCCCATTGTTGAATTTCATCCTATTTCTAATGCTCCACTTTACAAGGTCATCCAAATCATTCTTTATGCTATCCCGATCCTCCTCTGTATTAGCAATAACTCCCAACTTGGTGTCATCTGCAAACTTAATTAGCACATTCCCACTTTTTGTGCCAAGGTCAGTAACAAAAAGGTTGAATAAGATGGGTCCCAGTACCGATCCTTGGGGAACTCCAATAGTAATCTCCTTCCAGCTAGACAATTCACCTTTCACTATGACCCTCTGTAATCTCCTCTGTCACCAGTTCTTTATCAATCAATCAATCAATCAATCAAATCATAGGGCTGGAAGGGACCTCATGAGATCATCGAGTCCAACCCCCTGGGAATTGAACCCAGGCCCTTCTGCATGTTAAGCCACCTTTCTATTTTCATATTGATCCCCATCTTTCCCAATTTAATTTATTATTCCCTGTGTGGAACTGCATCAAATGCCTTGCTGAAATCACTGCCTTCCCTTTATCCAAAAAATCTGTTATCTTCTCAAAAAAGGAGATCAGGTTGGTCTGGCATGATCTACCTTTTGTAAAGCCATGTTGTATTTTATTGCAGTTACCATTCTCCTCAATATCATTAAGTACCTTCTCCTTCAAAATTTTCTCCAAGACCTTGCATACTGCTGAGGTCAAACTAACAGGCTTGTTGTTACCTGGATCCCTTTTACTCCCTTTCTTGAAAATAGGGACTACATTAGCAATTCTCCAGTCATAAGGCACAACCCCTGTGTTCACCGATACTTTAAAAGTCCTTGCTAAAGGGCTGGCAATTTCATGTGCAAGTTCTTTCAATATTCTCTGGTGGAGATTATCTGGACCCCCTAATTTAGTTCCATTAAACAGCTGAAGCTTGGCTTTCACCTCAGATATGGTAATTTCCACTTCTACATTCTCATTCCCATTAGCTGCCCAACCTCTGTCCCCAATCTCACCATCACCCTCATTAAAGACAGAGGCAAAGTACTTCTTTAGATATTCAGCCATGCCTAGATTATCCCTGATCTCTACCCCATCCTCAGTGTATAGTGGTCCAACTTCATCCTTCGGTGTTTTCTTTCTATTTATACGGCTGAAGAACCTTTCACTAATGGTTTTGATTCCCTTTGCAAGGTCTAACTCTGCTTGGCTTTTGGCCTTCCTCACTTGATCCCTACATGCTCTGACATCTAAAAGGTAGCCCTCCTTGCCTATCCCTCCCATCTTCCACTCCTTGTAGGCCTTGTGTTTCCTTCTAATCACCTGTCTAAGATGTACATTCATCCAGCTTGTTTTAGAACCCATGCCTGAAAAATTTTCCTCTTCTTTGGAATGCAGGCTTCAGATAGTTCCTACGGCTTTGTCTTGAAGCAGTTCCAAGCATCCTCAGTGTTCATATCCATGAATTCTTTGGTCCAGTCCACTTCCCTAGCCAATTCCCTTCATTTTTTGAATTTAGCCCTTTTGAAGTCAAAGACTCTGGTCACAGATATATTTTTGTTTACCCTTCCATTCAGTTTAAATTGGATTAGCTCATGGTCACTAGAGTCTAGGTTGTCACCCACAACTAATTCCTCTATGAGGTCCTCACTACTGACTAATACTAAATCTAAGATCACATCTCCTTTTGTTGGTTTGGAAACTGCTTTATGGAGAAATTCATCTGCTATCACCTCCAAGAAAGTCTGGGCCCATTTATTGCTGCTAGAGCATATTCTCCAGTCTATATCTGGGAAGTTAGTCTTCCATAATCACACAGTTCCCAGTAGCATTTACTTCCTTAAAGGCCTTAAAATTTCTCTATCCATGTCCAAATCAGATCCCGGCAGTCTGTAACACATCCCAAGCACTAATCCAGGAGAAACTCTAATAGCTTTCTTCTCCAATGTGATTTTGAGCCAGACAGACTCTGCCCTGCTAATTCCATCACTCTGAATTTCTGTGCATTTTATTGCATCATTGATACACAATGCCACGCCATCACCTTTGCCATTAAATCTGTCTTTCCTAAAGAGCACATAGCCTTCAAAGCCCGTATACCAGTCAGGACTACTGTTCCACCCAGGTTTCTGTGATCCCTATAATATCCAGTTTCAATTCCTCTACCAGTAGATCCATTTCCTCACTTAGGCTTCTCACATCGGTATATAAACATTTTAGCTTTTGCTGCTCAGCTTTGCTCACATTCTTTACCCGATGTGGCCTTTTTTTACTATTGCCAACATCGCCCATCAGACCAGTATCTGTGCTTCCCACCTTTCTAACATCTATACTGCCTCCCACATCTTTGTCTTTTCTGAATTTAGTTTCTTGCCCCTCAATGCTAGTATCAGGTGTAGAGATTGTCTGAGCATCTCCCAACCATCTTCCCACACTCCCTAGTTTAAAGCTCTCTTAATCAGTTGAGCTAGCCTCCCTCCCAGAAGTCTGTTTCCCTCTCTACTCAAGTGTAGTCCATCCCAAGCAAACAGTCTTCTGTCCATGAACGCCTCCCAGTGCCCATACATCCCAAAGCTCTCTGTAACACCATTGTCTAAGCCATCTGTTAACTGCCAGAATCATCTCACACCTATGTTGTCCTCCTCTAAGGACAGGCAGAATACTACTGAAGATCACCTGAGCTTCTAGCTCCTTGAGCGTCCGCTCCAGCCTGGCATAGTCTCCTTTGATACACTTCAATGAGAATCTAGCTATATCATTTGTACTCACATGAAGGATAATCAGAGGATTCTTTCATGCTCCCATTAGGATCCTCTTCAGCCTCAGATCCTCATCATGTATCTTAGCTCCAGGTAAGCAGCACACCCTTCTGTTCTCAGGGTTACTTCTAGTTATAGGCCTGTCTGTCCTCCTCAGCAGAGAATTCCCAATCACATACATTTGCCTTTTCCTGGCAACAGTGTGCTTCTCCAGTCTATCCCCAGTTCTCTCTGACAGGGAGTCATGATGTCTACACCTGCTGTTCCCAGTCTTTATCCGCTCCTGAATGCTCCGTGGGCTCTTATTGATCTCCAGTGGCTCAGTTCCTCTTTGAATGGGACTAGCTGTTCTCCTCTTCTTCCTCACGCTCCCACCTTCAGTGTTCCCCTGCTGGACTCCTTCATTTGCTAATTCAGCAAACCTGTTATTGAGTTCTAATTCACCTTCACTAGCTGGTCTTTTTCTCTGCCGCCTTTTCACAGTCACATGTTTCCACTGCTCACTTTCCTCACCTAGCAGTCTCCCCTCAGAATTGGCTGCTCCTGTTTCCATCTGCAGGTCTGAGGTTTTGTCTCCAGCCTCCCCAGTCCTCTGCTCCATCAACTGTTCAAACTCCCTTCTAAACTCAACTATAGTTGCCACCTGCATCTCCAACTGTCAGATTTTCTCCTCCAACAGCTCTATGAGGCAGCACTTCATACATACAAATTCTGTTGAGGTCTCTGGGATCTAAGCATATACGTAGCTGAACCTTATTTTTTTGCACTATGATTAGGGAGCTCACCCATTCTGTTGGCTCCTCTATTTTTTGTATTACTTACATTGCTTCCATCCTTTCAAGATTAGCCTTGAGTTTATCACTGAGTGCAAATGGCACCTTTCTACATGGATGAATAACTGGAGGGACCTTCTTGTTTATGCGGATTGTATGTTCACCTTGCAAGCAATCCAATACCTGAAACAGGTCCTAATATTCTTCAAGGAGTGCCTTGTAGCCAGATGCAGCCCTATCTTGTAGTGAGAGCACCCTTTTTACCAGATTCAGTTTCTCACAGGCAGCCAGGCCCAAAGTTGGTGTAACCTACAGTGGCACTACAATGAAAGGCAGCCTGTATGTGGTGTTCTTATGGTTAATGCTAGCGAAGCAGCATTCCTGCACAGGTATATTTGTTCCAGAATACCCAGTTACTTTTATGCTTGTTGGTCCCATTTTAGCGCTTATTCTCAGTCTCTTGCAATCTTGTGCATACAGAATGTTAACTTGAGCTCCTCTGTCTAGTTTCAGTGGAATGACTGTTCCATTCACTGACAGAGGAAGGATCCAGTCCCTCTCACTAAGTTTACTTGATCCCAGTACATCTACAAAGCACTCCTCAGTCTCACTGTCAGTAATTAAATGCACTTGATTTTTCCGTCTTTGGGATCTGCAGCAGTTTGTAAAAATGCTCAAGTTTCCCACAGTTATGACAGTTTCCCATAGGCAAAACACAGTTTGGAACCATGCCATGATCCATACTTGCCATGAGACTGTCTGGACTCAGTCTTTCTGATAGCAGGGGTTGGTTTCACATTGTGATTTGAACCACTCTGGCTATATGCTGTTTGTCTAAGTGCATGAACTGTCCCTTCTGGTGAATTCAGCTCTTTTACTTGTGTTTTTACCATTTCAGTGGGCCTACATATTTGGAGGGCTTCATTCAAAGAGATTGCTCCCGCTCTGAGCAGTCTTTCTCTTAACACATTGTTTATAATGCCACAAATGAGTCTGTCTTTGATCAGAGACTCTGCCAAGCCACCAAAGTTACAGCTTTTACTGAGTTTCCTTAATTCTGTAACATACTGCTCTATGGTGTTATCTGGTTTTTGTATGCATGTAAAAAATATGCCTCTCAAAAGTCACATTCATTTTTGAAAAGCAGTGTTCCTCAAACTTAGTATAGTGTTTAAATTCATGCTTTCACTGTCAGAGCTTGCAGGGAAAGACAAGCACTCAGAGCAATTAACTGCCAGATTCTACAGTTTACTCACACAATATTAATTTCTACCCTCCTTGTCTGTGTGCATAATGATACAGTCTTTAATTACATCAGTGCATGATTTTTTAAATACTTTTTTTATATTGTTTTCTGGGTAAATATTTTTAAAACTGGTAACAAATTGATCAAGAACGAGTCTACAATGAACTACAGATAAGGGATGATAATTAGCAATTTAAACCTGAAAAGCAATTGTAAATTAATTTTCTTTCTTAAAAAACACCTGGCATTTCCAGATATTGTAATATAATGCAAAATTACTTCTTTTGTAATTTCTATTTTGAGAATTAAATAAGAATCATCAGAAATGACTGAAAATTGACACAAATGTTGCATCCAAACCCCTGACTACTGTCAAAAGGCTATTTAAAACCCCCTCTATTTAAAGAATGTTACAAGTACTTATTATGGATCATGGTTCATTTTCAGCATGCAAAATGATTTAGACTTAGGATAGATCACCACTACGGAAACTGGCTTTAGAAAAAAAATTCCTTAAGTCCATTGAACAAGTGTGCCTGAGACATCAGTGTATCATCTGTTTGCAGAAGGAACTGCTAGCACATTTATTTTATAAGAAAATTTTAATTAATATAACTAAGTCAATTACCAAGATAATTTACATTCTCTGCGGAGTTCAATAGCAGCACTATACTTCTACTGATTAAATAGATTCAACATGTATTAATTCTTTTTTGCTTTTAGTCAAAATCTATTTATATTTCAGTTCAGCCTTCATGAATGACTCTGTGGGTATCTGAGCCCATTAGACAAGAGTCATTGTTGTGAAGGGCTGAGGACGGAAAATTATGTTGTAAACTTCCTGAAAGAAAACTCTCACCAATAAAGATTTTACTTTGTATTATAAAAACCAAATATTGCTATTTAGAATTTATACAAGGCGTGACCCCAAACTGAATAAACTCAATGGGATTTTTCCCATAGTATCTTCTGTGCATGGACTCCAAAGCACTTACTGAAACAGGCTCTGACCTTGCACTTTCTGTCCCCCTAAATTCTCATTGATCTGTTGTGATTCTGAACAGTTGAAAAGGTGTCCCTGTGTGCATCTCTTCACAGGATTAAGATGAAAGCAGTATTTTCCTTTACTCTCATTTTAAAATTAATTGTGTCTGAGTCCTCAGACCTTTTGTCTTCACTGTCCATGAGTATTTTAGTGAACAAGTTTACTAGCAGAAATGTTGGCAGGGAAGTGGGGGCATGGTAGGTGCTGGGATGGGGTGGGAGGCAGAAGTGCGGCATGGTTGGGGAGGGCAGAGAAGCAGCAACTAGGTAAGAGATGGCAGGGAAGCGGCAACAGGGGGTAGGGGAGAGAAGCGTGACATGGTCAGAGAAGCCATAGCATGTTTAGATTTTTTCATAGGCCCTAATGCAGCTTACTCGTTGTTAAAATAAAATCATGTTTTACAAGGCCTAAACATGATGTGGAATACTAAGAAATGAAAATACAAAGGAGAAAAGTTTAAAACTGAAAGTAGATTACTTTCAATTTTTGGCACAACTTACTGCTATGAAGCATCATATTCCACAATGATATTCAAAACAATGTGCAATACTTAGAGATCAGCATCTCAGAGCTTTTGCCTGCTGCATTGACAAGTTACTGCCCAGATTTAAAAAAAAGTAAAGATTTTCCCCTAGGATTGGACCAACAGGCCTCTTAAAGAACACTCAGCATTCAAAGAGAAGAGTTAGATATCACTCTATGTTCTGTGTCCAGTGTGTTCAGCTATAGGTCAATTCTAATAGACAACAGAAAACAATCAGCAGTTTCTCACACCATTAGTTGTCATGTAACGGCACTGGATACAAAAGGAAGAACTGTTTCATTTTCTTTAGAGCAGGGGTGTCATACTTACAGCCCATGACCTGGATCCAGCCCACTAAGGGCACTGATCTGGCCTGTGGAGCTGCTGCCTGGGCTGTACTTGGGAGCTTTCTGTAGCAACAGTGAACAACGAACACTGGCTGCTACCTACAGAGCAGGGCTAAGCCTGCTTATGACTCAGATCAAGTGAGTGAGCCAGAGCTCAGGGAAACAAAGAAAGTGCTCCAGCCAATCCTGGCTCAGCTCTGCTGTGGTCTGCCAGCCAATCAGTCACAGTCACAGCAGGCTGGGCAGGCTCCCAGAGAGCCAAAGCACCATCCCCCCCCAACTGCTCCCTGTCAGTCAGCTGGCATGCTAATCTGATTGACTGCACATTGCATGGATCAAAAATAAGAAAAGGAAAAGGTGCCTGAGGCCCACGTGGGAATGAACCAATCAAAAGTCAGCCAGGACCGTGCCAACCAAAGGTCACCAAACTGAATGACTGACAGTGAGTGGGGGGGAGGGGGGAGCCCAGCCTGCCTGTGGCTGTGACTGAGACTGTTTGCCTGTTGCCATAATGGTAGGGGAAGTGGAATGGGAAGGAGAAGGGGGATCTGGGAGTGGCCAAGCAGGGTAAGGGAGGGTCCTTGTTACCAACTTTGTCCATCAACTTGGGTCTGCTCACATTAGGGTTACTTCCTCTGGGTGGGGGGGAAGGTTGCAATTTTATTAGTGTACTGCTTGTGTCACTTGTGTTTCTATGTGGACCTTACTACTCCCTTCTGCAAATCCCTCCCATTGGAGCCACCTTTGCAAGACCTAAATTCCCAAGACTGGGTTTCTAAGTGTTACTGAGTGGACCAGGTCTATCAGCACTCTCAGCTGACCCCTTATATGTCCCTGAACTCAGCAGGCTGGGTTACACAGCACTTGTCGGCTGCTACCCTTATGTGCCCCTGTACCACATCAGACTAGACTGGAGTATGCATCTGAGCAGGCTGGGTTAAAACAGCACTTTCAGCTGACACTGTTATATGCCCCTGGACTCCACAGGCTGGGTCAAAGCAGCACTTTCAGCTGTCACCCTTATATGCCACAGGTTCAGCACGCTGGTAACCCCTTAATGAGCAAACCTTATAAGGAATTGGGCATCACAGGGATCTGTGGCTATTTAAAAGGAGCATTGCTGCAAAGCAATATAGGAAAGCCAAGAACACAGAGGAAGGCTGGCAACCAGCTTGATTAGGAAAGTTACTTTATTGCCAGGTACATAAAACTTATGAATAATTATAAAAGGAAAGAAAAAAACCCCAAACAGTTACAATATTAATAACCATACAAAAAAGAGGAAAATGATCAGTTACAGTATTACTCAGTTTCAATTATAGTATTGGGGAAATCTAGCCCATGTGGATTACAAAAGATCAGGTTTAGACAGTTATAGCTGGACTAAGAGGAAAAATAAAGAGAGAAGCAAAGGGTGGGTGTCTCACCACTCAGTGCATATCAAAGGTACCCAGGAACCAAGCTGTTCAGCTTAAGGTCTGGAGTGTTGGAGACAGGCAGAACCTCCACCATGATCAGCAAGGAGAAGGTGAAGTCCCAGTGGACCTGTTGCAGCTTGTAGGTCCAGGCAACAGATCAGGCATCAGAACAGATTCAGAACTAACTCTCTAGCTAACTTTCATGTGGAACTTGGGTAGGGATTTTTGTAGGGAAGAAAACAATGGTTCAAGGCAAAACACTGGGGTTGTTTTGGGGTAAATAATGATTTAAGGGAGTATACCAGAGGTGTTTTGTTTAGGTGGACAATAGGAACTGATCATTCCTGGTGATGGGTGGCATTCCTCTGAGGAAGCGTATAATGCAATTAGGAAGATTCAGTACGTTGGATATCAGTTGAAGAGCTATTGACTAGAATTGGTCTGATAACTACTGGGCTGGGTGTGTGCAGGCATGAATGCATTTGTCTCAGGAGCAGAAATCCCCCATCATGCAGTGCTTCTTTGCTTTGCCAGTCTCAGAGTTCAGTGCGATTCCTGCCTTGGAGCTTGGTTCTCCATTCAGTATGCTAATTCTGCTTCCATCCTTGATGCAATTGAAGTTTCTGCTGTTCATCCAGTGTGCTAATGGCTCACATCTTCCATGTGGATGAGGCTAGAGGAGGTGCCCTAATTCCAGCACCCTTGTTCAAAGGGGTTTTAGGTGTGTCTCCTACTGCCTTTCATTGTTTCTTGTTCAAGCAGAGGCTGAAGGTGATGGGGGGGGAGGTGAGTCTCAGTGGCTGGATACTATGCCTTGATTCTCCAAGAACACAGAGCTACCAAGTAACAGTCCAGGACCTGCACAATAGGAGAAGGGGGGTCAGGGAGCCAGTGTAGCGAAGGGGACCTTGCAGGGTAGGGAAGGGTAAAGGGGAGCCCATGCTCCTCTGAACGTGGCAGGGAAAGGGTTGGGGAGTCCACATGGACACATGGCCCGCAACAGTACGGCCCCCACATTGAATGAGTTTGACATCCCTGCCTTAGAGAGTCTTCATAATTGAGAATAACTCATTCAAGTTCCCCCTAACGGCAGTGAGATCAAACAGGGGTTATTTTAAATAAAACCTTTTCATGGCTTTCTTGTTATTATCACCAGCATTCATGCCTCATAAAGCCAGACAGATTCTCATGGGCCTCCAGTCTGAGTTCAGATCATTAAATAATGGAACGGGCTAGGCAGTGTGGCAAGTAGCTGCTGGGGATGCTGACCACATGACAGCATGTGGAACCAGCCATGCAGACCCTGAGACCAGACTATTCTAGGGAAGGAGAAGTCAAAGAGAGGCAAGGGCCTAGGGTCAGGAGCAGCCCTAATCATTTTGCCAGTCAGGGAGGAAAATGTTTCTGATTCCCCTTAAACAACTCTCTCCACACAAGCACCCAGCAAGAATATGGGCCAGCCAACCAGAGCAGGTCAGTGCCCACCCAGAATTTGGTGCCAAGGACACATGCCCTGCTAATCTGCTCCTTGGATCTGTCAGTAACAGTCATTATTAGTTTGACAGTGTTTCCTCAGGGAAAAGAACTTGTCTGTACATACAGCTCTGCAGTGCCTTAGGAGGAACAGCACTGCCACCAGTGAAAGGAACCCACCTCCATCCCATTGACGCAGTGCCAGGGATTAGGTCAGAAAAAGTATGTCATTTAGCTACACGCCCAAGGAAGTTGATTTGATTCAAACTGATTACCTCATATGTACCCATTAGGATGGCACAGGCACAAGACATAAGTAGCGTAGGTGTAGAGCAGTACAGGAAATTAAAGTTGCTCATGTGAAAAAGTGAGGGAAACTTGGAGGTACAGTGTGATGGCCAAGTAAGTTAGCAAGGATCTGACATTTGGTTATTGCTGGCTTGAGCAAGTTTTTCAAGACCTGTGAATATTCTATTACCTTGCCCTCTCTCAATAGTATGGCAAGGACATTCATGACATTAGTTACCTGAAATAATGTGCAGTATAAAGAGCTATTTAAAAAGTGGCAGGAATACAATGCTCGTAAGCAGAGCCATAACTATGGCAGGGCCGATAGGGCAAAGCCCTGGGTGGCCCGGAGTGGCTCAATGGAGCCACTCTATTAAAAGGGCAGCTTTCGTGGCACCGGCTCTAAGTGCTGCTAATGAGAAGGGGCACATTCTGATCGGAAAGCACCACTAATGGGAAGGGGCACCAAGAAACAGTGTTATGGCTCTGCTCTTAAGGAAAACAAACAAGGAGTCTGGTGGCATCTTTAAAGACTAACAAAATTCAGTTAAATAAATTGGTGAGTCTTTAAAATAGTCACCAGACTCCTTGTTTGTTTTGCTGAACTAGACTAATCCTTTGCAACTTGTCATCAGTGCTGGTAAGGGGTAGTCATTGTTACTTAGTATCATTACAGCTCATTAAAAGAGTAAGTTTGCTGAATGGAGGAGAGCTCCACTTAACACCTTAGGACAGTGATTCTTAACCACTGTCAACACACCTTACTGTCCCACCACACAGTGGTAAGTTGTTGCAGAGAACCAGGGAGATGGCTGGATTCATCCTGGGGACTGGCACGGAGGCTGGTGTGTTCTGTAGAGTCGCAATACTCTGCCAAATGTGTTGTGTCCCACAAAATGTTGAGAACCACTGCCACAGGGCACCAGTAGATTTCAGGTGATAAGGCTGATAAATCTCATTGTCCATGGAGTGACCTCTTGCTGATGCATTATGCTATCCTGGAGTGGCAGTGGTCCTTGTATGCCCCCATTTGAATAAAGTTCGGCTTTGTCTTTCCAAATGGCACTTACCGGCCCCCTTCCAAGCACATTTCCTGTACGCACTCTGAGCACCACTTTGGGGGTTAGTGCATCCTCATCTTTAATGCATCAGTATTAATAGGAACCATTTTACCAAGAAGCTTACTCAGGTGACTCTGCTCACACCCAATGGGGCCAATAGATGGGTTGTGGTTAGGGCACTGCATGGACTACACACTCTGCCATGTGCTCCTTTGGAACAGCGAGTTGGTCATTGCCCAGCTCCTAAGAGGTATTTTAGTATACAATGCATTGAAAGAAAAGGGAGTCCAGCTCCTAAACACTTTGAGAGGCTGGGCTTTCAGCTCTCTGCCCCTCAGCCAGGGCTGTAACTAGCTATTCTGGCGCTGGGGCAAGCAGCCCCAAAGGCGCCCGCCCCCCCCCCCCCCCCCAGGCCAGGCCCTGATCTGGCCTGGGACCCAATCCGTTCCAGCAGTGAGGAGCTGGATCCAGCTGCAGCTGGTGCCAATAAGTGGCAGGGAGCCAGATCCATCTCCAGCTGCCTTCTGGCAAAGGCTGGGGCTCCCCACTGGCTGAGGATGGATCTGTCTCCCTGCTACCTACTGGCAGTGCCTGGGGTCAGATCCGGTTCCACACTGCCAGAATGGATCAGGCGTTCAATTTTAGAGGGTGCAGGGGACGGATCTGGCTCTCCATGGTGGCTGGGGACGGATCCGGCTCCTCGCTGTCCCAGCCGCCACACAGGGAGCCCCAGCTGGTGGCAGGGAGCCGAATCTGTCCCCAGCTGCTGCAGGAAGCTGGATCTGCTCCCAGCGAGGACCCCCAGGTGCCATTGGATACTGAATTTTAGAGGGGGCAGGCGATGGATTCAGCTCCCCCTCCCACTGGCTGGGGCTCCCTGTGTGGAGATCTGGATCCATCCCCTGCACCCTCTAAAATTCAGCACCTGGGGCTTAGCCCCAGTTGCCCCAGCCTAGTTATGGCCCTGCCCTAAGCTCCCCACTTATAGACTGGATTGGAGCCTCCTTTCTCCTCCTTGTTGTCTGCCCTGTCTCCTTAGACAGTAAACTCTTTGGGACCAGGCCTGACTCTTACCATATGCATGTACAATGCCTAGTGTACTGGGCCCTGCTCTCAGCTGAGGCCTCAAGGAACTACTTCAGTGTCCATGGCCAAGCAATGAACAGAGTCAGGGTTCTCCTGCTGTTGCGGCCCACGCATGAGACACAAGCTCATCCTTGTACCCCAAGGCCTAGTCCTTGTCAGGGATGCAGGGTGTGGATGTGCAGGGGTGGATCGCAGTTTCAGAGGGGCTGATAAGCAAGGATAACAATCACATGAGATCCAGACCGGAGGAGGGTGAGGGCTCACAAACAACAAAGCATCACCTCAGTGGAAGTGAGATTCTCCTTCAAGCACTGCTCACATCATTCAGTTACAGGCGTCTACATGCTGCAGCACACGGTAGCTCGGAAAGTCTTCAGCCTTAGCTTGTCTTGTCAGGGCACATGGCCAACACCCCCTCTACGCTGCAACTGCAGCTATATAGGTGACCATGACCCTGACCCTCCCAGTTCCTTTTTCCGCCCTCAGCAACAGTTTCAAATCAGCCAACAAGCTTGTGTAAGCAAGTGCCTGTCTTTTACCCTGACATTCAAGATGTCTGGTTTCAAGCCGTGCCTAGGATGCTGCAAAGCTTTCCTACTTGACGATGCACATGATAGATTCTCGCATGCCTCAGTGAGTCCCATCTCGCCGGGAGCTGCCCCCTCTGCCAGTCCTTCAAAAGGAGGACTCACAAGGACAGAGAGCTGCACCTCCGATCCCTTGCTGGGAGCCTCTGATGCCACCTGAGCCCTGAGTGCTCCGCCTGCTCACCCATCAGCCCAGGCACCGGCACCCCAGGACCGATCTCTGGTGCTGAGCCTAAAGTCTCGGTCAACGCCCCCGTCGGTATCATCAGGGCACTGAGCACCTCGGTCACCAAAACAAGCCAGCACCGAACCCAAAGCGGCACCGCCAGCAGCACCGCTGATGTCGCAGGCCTCCACATCGGTGTGGCTGCGTTCTCTGGTCTGGGTACCGGCACCGTGGAAGAAAACCAGCTCAATACCGAAGCCAGCACTGGGAGTCCAGTTGGCGCAGGAAGCGGCACTGCCCATCAACTGAGCACCGCTTAGCCTGCCACCGGCACCACACCCCAGCACTAGGAACTGTTTCTGGACAACCCGCTGCCATCCAGTCTGCTTCCAGTACCGCACTCCACTGAGGACTGCTCCCCGGCCTTCACCCCACATTCCTCTGGGACATGTCGGTGCCGTGCTCCCAAGCCTCGGGGGCCTCTTCCCATGGATCGGCGTCAACTTCGCCTCCAGCCTTGGTACGCTCTTCTCCACTAAAGATGGTAATAAGGGTAGGAGAACATTTAGGGAAATGGCGCCGTAAGTGCTCTCCCTTGCCCATGCCTCGATGCAAGAACAGACCGTTGGGCCCGCCTGAGCCAGCAGGGCCCTCCTCTTCCAGTACCACCCCGCAACCTAGTGGAGGCCGTTCCCCTCCGCACCACCTGGAGGCTGGAGCATCTTTTAACAACTGGTCACACGATTGGCTGGACATGGTGGCTGACGATACCCTAGTCTCACAGCACTGCTCCATCCAGTCCCCTTCGCAGACCATGGACTCGGACTTCCTGGATGATGAACCCGATCCCAACTCCACATGTCATAGTAGATCGCAGGCCCATTCTTTCTCTTCACCTGATGAATACACCTTTGAGAGACCGATTGACTGTAAAGAGCACTCTCATGCCCACCAGGAGTTGCTAGGCCACATGGCAGCAAACCTGAACCTGGAGCTTGGGGTCTTTCAAGAGGACATGAACCCTCTTTTCAATGTCGGCCGGAGGGATCCACCTGCTAAGGTATCTATACTGCCTCATGAAGGGGTATCAGTATCGTCAAGGCCTGCTGGCAAACTCTGTCCTCGATCCTGCCGGTATCCAGGGTTGCAGACCGTAAGTACACCATCCCTCAGGACAAGTTCTCCTTTCTGTTCCAGCATCCCACTCTGGGGTTGCTGGTCGTCGATGCTGTGAACCAGAAAGAGAGGCAAGGTCAACCGCATTCCACCCCTAAAAATAAGGAGGTGAGGAAACTCAATCCGCTTGGCAGGAAGGTTTCCTCCACAGCAGCCCTTCAGCTGCACATAACAAACCACTCAGCCTTTATGACAAGGTATATCTCTAACCTCTGGAGTGCCATGCAAGGTTTCCGTGCCATTATCCCAAAGGATCATCTTAGAGACTTTGACATGATGCTCAGAGAAGGGGTAACAGCATCCAGAGACACTCTGATGGCCATGTGGGATGCCGTGGACACAGCCGCCCATACGATGGCATCGGCCATAGTAATGTGTCGCTCAGCCTGGCTACAGGGCTTGAGCCTAGCACCGCAGCTGCAGCTTACTATTCAGGACCTCCTGTTCGACGGCCCTGACCTCTTCACCGAGTCCACGGATGCGATGCTCTATGGCATGAAAGACTTGAGAGCCATGCTCCGATCACTGGGGATTTACACCCCACAACCTAACAGATGCTCTCTAAAAACCCCATCAACTCCTCCAACAACAACTTCAGCAGTTAAAATGACAGATTCAACTGCAGAGTACATTCCTGAGGTCTCTCCCCTTTCCCCAGCACCACCTTGGGGACGGGAACATGGACAAGGACAAGGTGCATCCAGGAAAAAGTGAGAAGTCCCAAGTTCCCCAATTGGGTAGGCGTGGGCAGGCCTCCAAACGCTTGTTGGGGAAGAAACACCATTTTTGGCGCTTACTATATGGACAGCGAACCCACGACCTGACCGGTCTGCAACCGCTTACACTGCTTCACACACCACTGGGCCAACATCACATCTGACCAGTGAGTCCTCAAGATGGTTGCAGAGGGGTATTATATTCAGTTTCTTTCAATTCCTCAGGACAGAAAACTGCCCCCTCGTCCAACCCTCGGAAACCAGGAACGGTCTTACCTTCTCAAGATCGAATGCCAGAAACTTGTCTCCCTCAGAGCCATAGAAAGGGTTCCCAAGCAGAAGTGGGGAAAAGGGGTTTACTCCTGATACTTCCTGGTCCCAAAATCCAACTGGGACCTTTGACCCATTCTAGATCTCAGAGCCTTAAACAAACACATAAGGAAAATAAAGTTCCGCATGCTTTCCCTATCACAGATCCTCCCATCTCTGTGTCCCGGAAATTGGTTTGTGACCCTTGATCTGAAAGATGCCTACTTTCACATAGCCATAAGGCACCACCACAGGCAGTTCCTAAGGTTCATGGTGGCAAACGAGCACTTCCAGTTCACCTCTCTCCCCAGGGCTTTTACCAGTCGCACATACTTGCGCAGATGGGGTATAAGAATTTATCCCTATCTAGACGACTGGTTAATAGTCGGGAAATCGAGCTCCCAAGTAGAGCTCCACATTGGAGTTGTAGTGAGGCTCTGCGACTATCTGGGCCTCTACATAAACCAAGAAAAATTAAAGTTCCAACTGTCCCAAAACATAGAGTTCACAGGGGCGCGTCTAGATGCTACCCCACTCCAGATTTCAATCCATTTGCACCATCATCACAGAGTTGCAAATGTCCCCTGTGACCATGGCCCACCAGTGCCTGCAGCTCCTCAGCCACATGGCAGCCTCCACCTCAGTGATCCAAACGGTGTGCCTGAGGATGAGGCCTTTCCAAATCTGGCTTTCCACGGTGTTCCACATATGGAGGTACTCCCTGAACAAGGTACTGTCTGTCCCCCAGGATACTCTGGGGACACTTCAGGTTTGGAGGGATCCCCGTTTTGCATGGGGGGCATTCCCTTCAAAGACCTCAGGCCCTCAGTGATCTTAATAACGTATGCCTCAAACACAGGGTGGGGGGCCCACATCTCTGGGGGACTCTCCACTCAGGGGATCTGATCCTACACAGACAGTCCTCTCCACATAAACGTGAAGGAGCTAAGGGCTATCAGGCTAGCCTGCTTGACCTTTCTAGCCAAGATACAGGGCAGGTCAGTCCAGATCCTCATGGACCATACCACAGCCGTGTTCCACACGAATTGGCAAGGGGGTGGGATCTGCTGTACGTCACTTTGTGATGAGGCGTGCAAACTCTGGGAATTGGCCATATGACACAACTTCATCCCAGTGGCCTCCCACCTACCGGGGCTGGACAATGGGCTAACGGACTCACTAAACAGAAAACCGATAGTGAGCCACTAGTGGTCGCTTCACAACAAGGTCTTCTCACTCTCGGTAGATAAATGGGGTCTCCCCCAGATAGACTTGTTTGCAACATGGCAGAATCGCAGGTGCCCCCAGTTCTGCTCCCTCAGGGGCCGGGAGGACAGGTCCCTCACCGATGCCTTCCTCATCAACTGGTCGGGTCCCCTGATGTACGCTTTCCCACCGATTCCCCTGATACAGAGGGTTCTTTTGAAAATAGACAGGGACAGAGCGAACAGAATACTAATAGCTCCGGACTGGCTCAGAGACCACTGGTTCCCACTCCTGCAGGACATGTCCATAGAGATCCGACTCCGCCTCCCACAGTGGGTGGACCTCCTGACACAGGACTCGGGGCGCCTTTGACACCCAGACCCAGGCCACCTACACCTGAGCCCGGTTGCTCCCCGGCTCAGCAAGCAGGAGAGGCTCTGCTCAGACAGGGTTAAGAAGGTCCTGGTTGGTAGCAGAAGACCATCTACCAGGTCCATGTACACAGTCAAATGTAAGCAGTTCTCCATTTGGGCTCAGGACAAAGGTGTAGACCCTATATCAGCCCCGATTCACCTGATCCCCGACTATCTACTAGACCTCAGGGAAGGAGGCCTCTCTCCTTCCTCACTGAGAGTCCATTTAGCGGCAATTTCAGCTCTCCACAAGAGCGTGGATGGGCAATCAGTTTTCTCCCATCCCACCTCCATCAGATTCCTAAGAGGAGTGGAGACACTTTTTCCCTAACCTCGTAAGCCTACCCCGCCTTAGGACCTGAATATCGTCCTCTGGGCAATGACAGAGCTGCCCTATGAACCCTTGGACTCAGCCATTCTCCTGGCCCTGTCCTGGAAGGTGGCCTTCTTAGTAGCAATCGCCTCTGCCAGAAGGGTTTCGGAGTTGAAAGCCCTCTCCTTGGAACCCCCATATACGAGGCTCTATCTGGATAAAGTGGTTTTACGTCACCATCCATCCTTCCTGTCTAAGGTGGTACCCCCTTCCACCTTAACCAGGAAGTTTGCCTGTCAGTTTTTTACCCAGAGCCCTAAGTTATGCAGAAGCAGAGGAGATGGCATACATTGGATGTGAGGAGAGTGCTTCTAACTTACATAGTTCTGCAAGATCCTCAGCTGTTTGTGGCAGTAGCCGAATATAAGAGAGGTTTGCCAGTTTCCTCTCAGTGTAGCTCCAAATGGATTGTGAACTGCATTAAAGACTGCTATGGAAGGTCAAAAACGCCCCTTCCTGGAACTGTTAGAGCCCACTCTACCAGGGCCCAGACGTCCTCTACGGCCTTCCTGGCCAAGTTCCGAATCCAAGAGATCTGCAGGGCCGCCAGATGGTTATCAATTCATACCTTCACAATGCACTATGTCATCGCCCAGGAGGCTAGAGATGCTGCTGCTCTGGGCAGAGCTGTACTCAGTGTGGGTAGACTGTAACTCCTCCCAACGTCCATGGGTACAGCTAGCAGTCACCTGTAACTGAATGATGTGAGCAGCACTCAAAGGAGAACAGTGGGTTACTTACCAGTAACCGTCCTTCTTCGAGATGGGCTGCTCACATATATTCAGGCCCCTCCTATCATTCCCGCTAGCAGAGTTGGTGGAGGTATATGGGACTGGGAGGGCCAGGGTCATGGTCCCCTTTATAGCCGTGGTGATGGCGTAGAGGGGGTGTTGGTCACGTGCCCTGACCTGACAGGCTAAGGCTGAACACTTTCCGTGTGCTGTGGCACATAGCCACCTGTAACTGAATGTATGTGAGCAGCCCATCTCGAAGAGGGACAGTTACTAGTAAATCACTCACCATTTTCCAGCCTCTGGTTTGTGTCTATGAGCAGGTGGCTGAGAGAGGGACCAGGTTCACATGCCCAGGCCTCACAGACTGTTGCACAAGCTCAGGGGACACCAGGGAGCACTGGTGTTGATTGCTGTGCCGGATGGGGGATGGTGGCTGGGATGGCTCTTTCAAATAAAGGTAGCTGACCTGCCAGGAGGTGAAAGCCAATACCCCACCACCACCAGCCCTGAAGCACACAGCTGTGTCAGTGCCAGGGTGGAGGTTAAATAGCTAATGAAAGAGCCCTGGTTACAGGCTACCATCTGGGAATATCCACCACAATAGGAAGGAGTGTGGGGGAGGGGCATGACACTGACAATGAAGGCTGAAGGGCCCAGTGGTTGTCCACAGCAGCGAGGCAGCAGCATTCTGGGCCACAGCACAGGCCAAAATCTAACATGAGGAGAAAGAGCTGACTGGAGCAGCAGCCATTTGTCTGGCCCCTCAGCTCCTGTGGACCTCCTCTTCCCATGGAGCAAATTGAGTGAACGTAGTCTGTGACAGATCCTGTGTCAGCGCTAAACCAAGTCACAGGAGCTGCCACTGACAAAAATCAGTTTGCTGCAGAAACTTTTCTCTATCTTGGCCATGGCTTGGCACAGAGTATCCCCCACTGGCCAGTGGGTTCACAGGAAGAGGGGCTTTCCTCTGTGCACCACCGCCTCATGCCAGTGTGGGGCGATCATTACAGAGACAAGCACCAGAAAGGTATAGTGAACAGCCATAGTTATTGGCTTGGCCCAGAGGGTGGCATGAGTCTATCAGAGCCCTCAAAGCCTCAGCTTTAATAGAGTTCTGCTTTGGAACCGGGAGAGAGGCATGTACGTAACTGGGAACCAGGGGGCTCTTTTGTAGGGGAGCATTGACAAGCTGATTGGCTACCAGCCACTGATTTAAAAGTTTCTGGTGTCTAGCCCTGCTCAGCCACTGCCTTTGAATTGTCTGTGAGCTCCAGGCTATGTCTCTGCTGCCATTAGTCACCATGCCTGGTGTGGGCTCCTGGGCCCACATGGAGGTGCTCAGCTGTGGGTCAGTAGTTCACAGTTGGGTTCCCCCCTTGCAGAGTCCTCGATCCCTGGCTCCCACCTGAACCTGAAAGTCTACACTGCAATGACACAGTCCCTTAGCCCAAGCCCAAGTAAGAGGACCCATGTCAACCATGGGTGTCTAACAGCAGTGGAGATATACACTTACTGTCTCTCAGTGTCAGCTTCCCCATCAGTAAAATCACACTAATGTGACCCAGTCTCCTCTGTAAGAAGCCATGTTCAAGACTGTAAGTCTAGTTGTACTGAGTGTGATCTTCTTCTGACTTGTAAGTATTTGACATTGGCTAGAGTATGCAACTGTGATGGGAAAACATTGTGATGAACTAGCCACTATGTATATGTGCTGCTGCCACCTAGTGGGTGGAATCAGAAATGTTCAATGCTGTGTCATATGCCCTATACAGCTAAGAGGGACTCACCTTCTGCACAAGTGATAGAGGGCTTTGGAGCAGGAGGTGTGAGTTCTATCCTTGCCAGCACAGTGAGGGAAGGAGCGACTGTGGTAACAACCATCAAATGGTAAACATACTTGCTTGAAAACGCACAGCAGTACTAAAGTAGACAATGCTTTTACCAAGCACATGAACTAAATCAGTACATCTCAAGATGATTTGGCCAGCGAGCCTAGTATCCCAACGGCACTTCCACAGGCTCCACCAGTGGCACCCTTGCCTGATGCTGCTAAATAATGCTTCTCTTGAACAGAAAGAATCTGGTGCAAACCTGGGAAATGTTTGGCTCTGGAACTGAATCCAGGCTTTGAGGTTCTGGTTGTTCTTAGCTAGGTGCTGGTTACCTAAGCTGTCAAGTCCTATCATAGAAAGAGGGGAAATCATTTAGACCACCTTCCACTCTATTTCCCCACTGTTTGACCAGCCACTGATTTAAAAGTTTCTGGTGTCTAGCCCTGCTCAGCCACTGCCTTTGAATTGTCTGTGAGCTCCAGGCTATGTCTCTGCTGCCAATAGTCACCATGCCTGGTGTGGGCTCCTGAGCCCACATGGAGGTGCTCAGCTGTGGGTCAGTAATTCACAGTTGGGGTCCCCCCTTGCAAACAGTGGGTGGCTAACATGGCCACTCTCATAGGGATGTTGTGAGGACAAAATCCAATTACTATTGGGAGGGCTCAGAGTCTATGGGGCTGTGGACCACATATGTAGCTAGGCAGATGAATCTGAAATGGGTATTCCACACTGAAGGAAACCTTGATCAGATCCACCCACTGAAAAGTTCCTACCCATGCTCAGTAAATACAGCCCTATGATTTGATTGGTTGATTGATTGATTGAACTGTGGCAGTGTCTCTTTGGTAGAGAGAGCACACTAACTTAACCACAGTATTTTTCTGTGTGCATCACTGCTCTGGCTCCTTTCTGCTCACAACTACACATTAACCTTCCACTGCTGCTGGTTTATTATCAAACAAGAGCTTAATAATGGCCTATGCCACTGCTTTCAGACTAGACTCATTTTCTATGGATTCCAACAGATTGACTTCTTTCAGTATCATTTCATGGCCTAAGGGCTCTGAATCTAGACTGCAGCCTCTTTTCCCCTACCCTAGCCCCACTTCCCTTTCTTCTTTCTTTCGTTCTGCCATCCAAATTTACAATCCCTCATTTCCATTCTGCTCCACCCTCTCCCTAGAGACTTTGTTCTCTTGCTGGTATCATTGTATTGCAATTGTTCCATGTTTATTTCAAACATTTTGGCGGGCTGTCACTCCAATGGAAACTTAATTAATCGCAGGGTTTCTGGACCTGAAAAAAATAAAATTGGTAGGAGCAACTTTTGCACACACAAAAAGGAGTTTTATGGTGTGCTGAAGAACAGGCTAACAACTGGGAAAGGGGACACACATTCCAGCTCTATTTTCAGAGTGCTTAACAAATCTGTAAGGCAATCCTATTGCATCACTCCAGACAATAAGAAAGGTGGGCTTGGATACACTGGGGCCAAATCTTGAAGTTCTAACTCAGATAAAACTCCAGTTGTGAAGTTAAATAGTCAGATCCTAAGAGCTTTTCTTAAGAATGTACACAGCTCCATTAGCTTCATGCTCTGAATAAGGCTGATGTAAAACTGAGCAAGGACATCAAAGTTTGGACCTTTATTGCACAGGTTAACATCATGTAACTTATATGGTAAAATACCATTTATAATTCAAACAAACTGCCTTCTGATGAGATCTAGTCAAGCTGGCATTTCAAGTTTAGCTCACCTCAAAAACACAGATTTGACATTCACATTTTCCAAGATAAATATTAGCTGTGAGGAGGTCAGATCCCACGTACAAGTAGCATTTCAATGTATTATTCATGTTGTGTGTATGTCTAATAAAAGGAGGTTTGCTTAGAAGTTGTGTTCAAGGCCTAACATTTTCTCTAAGTCTCTGAATTCACCATTTTTAAAAACCATGTCTTTGTGTGTATGTAATAAGCAGCGCTGCATGTGTCCATTTGTAATGCTCATGCTCTTAAATGTCCAGTGTGCATGTGTGCCTTACTGCCTGGTATAACAGAAATGCAAAAAGTCACAGTTCTTTAAAATTTCAAATGAAATGTTTTAAGGAATGTCACCAATTTTATATTTTCTAGATTACATATATCTGTGAATATATACCAGGCGTGGCCAAACTGCAGCTTGGGAGCCACATGCAGTTCTTGAATGAAAAAGTGTGGCTCCCAGGAGACCATCAGCAAATAAATTTAGGAAAGCAGACCCAGCCTAGGAGTTCAGGAGGAGGCTGGGACAGTGGGTAGAAGGGCGGCATGGTTGGGGATGGCAGGGAGAAGTGCAGCATGGTTGGGATTTTAAAAAACTCGCCACTAGCCTGAAGTCTACTACATCAAGCAGCAGCTAAGCTTTTACTGTACAGGCCTAATTTTTATGGTAAACTTAAGTAATTATTAGAATCTGACATTAATAGGATCAATATTTTCCCTCTTTTTATGATAAAATTAAAGTGTGCAATGAATTTTAAACTTAGTAATGTTGAGTAGGTAAAAAATATATGGCTATATGCCTCATTGCAGCTCTCGAAGGTTTAATAATCAACTTGTGTGGCTCTCGAGTTCCAGAAGTTTGGCCACCCCTGATATATACAGAGATATATAGTATACCTAATCTCTCTCTCTCTCTCTCTCTCTCTCTCTCTCTCTCTGTGTGTGTGTGTGTGTGTAAGACACAGAGTGATTATAACTAGTCACAGTCCTGGAACAGGGGTATATTGAATTATTGAGCCACTGTAAAAATGGTAATATAATGTAATTAGGTTGAAATGTCACAACTCAAATAGGAAATTATGATTTCCTCAGTTACCAATGCATGTGTGTGTAAACTCATGTAGGTTGCAGATCTATATTTTACTATTTAATCACTCCACAGTGTGTATTTTCCCCAAATCCTTCTCAAGAATTAACCCCTCTACATCCCCTCCAATCACTGTGCACACCAGCAGCTGCCTGTGTACTGACCTCTCCTCATCTGGCCAACAACAATCTCTTCAAATCAGCTTTTTAACTTTTTTTCCCCAATTTCTTTATATTGTTCCCAAATTCTACTTGCTAGTGAGGAAAAGACAGCCCACAACTCATCTTCTTCTCGATTCCGATTGGCGAAAAGTTTCCGAGCTCTGTTCTGATTGGAGAATCAAAAATCTCTTCCCCCCCACCCCCATTCGCCTACTCACCCCTTAGTCCACCCTCGTTGAATCTGACCCGCAGCTTTGTGGACAGTGGTCAGTTTCACTATGAGAGTCCTGGTCCCTTTCATCTCTGCGGCTTTTCTCCGGGCTCCGAATGGCAGCCTGACTCCGGACTAGCAGGAGCAGAGGATAAACTCTGCTTTGCACCCCGACAGGGCGTGCGAGCAGGGCTGCGGAAATGGCTGGCGGGGAGCCGCGGGCGTTAGCTCCCCAGGCTCATTCCAGCAGGCCCTTGGGGAAGGCTCTGCTTGCGTGCGATTGATTCCTGCTGTCTTGGGGAAGCGATTTCGGGAAAGATGCCGCTGGTGCTGTGGGCGCTTTGCCTTGGTGTCCTGGAGACGGCGCTCTGCAGTTACTCCGAAGACCAGTGCAGCTGGCGGGGGAGGTAGGAATTTCGGTCTAGCTATATACGGGTAACCCTGGACAAGGCTCGCCAGCTCGCTGTCCCAAGCGTGACCTCGGGGGAAGGGAGAGGAAAAGCCAGATACCGTTCTGTCCGTGGGGGGCTCGAAGCCTCCAGCAGGGTTGGGGGCTGGAGTGGCGTGCAGTACGGAGGAAAGGCTGGTGCAGAACTTCGGGGTCACTAGAGGAGCTGATGGGTGGGGAGCGCGGGGCGGAAGAGGGCCTGACTCCTCTGCTTTCCTTGTTGCCATTCATCAGTAAACTCCTGGAGTCACAGAGCTGGAGGAAGGAGCTTTGACCTAGAAATCTGCGATCTTCTCACTGCCCGGAGACTTTCCCCTTTCTGGGTGAGGAAGAGAAATTTGGAACTCTGGTGCTGCCTAATAAAATAGTCAGTCCAGTTTCATTGTAAAGGGGCAGCAGTGTTAGTCTAGTTCAGTAAAACAAAGAAGTAGTCCTGTGGCACTCAAAAGACTAACAAATTAATATGTCACATGAGCTTTCCTGGGAGAAAATCCCACTTTGTCAGACACTTTGAAGATGGGGGAACTTGACAAAGTGGGATTTTCTCCCAGGAAAGCTCATGTGACATATTAATTTGTTAGTCCAGTTTAGTTTCATCAAGGCTCTGGGAAAGGCGAGTTACTTTCCCGAAGAGGTGCTGTCCTCCCCCTACTGCTATCCTCTCCCTGCCACTTCAGAGGCTGTGCGCCCCCGGGGGGGGGGGGGGGGCCGCCGCCCACACACAGAAGCTCCCCCAGACTGCTATGGAGCACGAGCCTGTCGACTTCAAGGCCAGCTGAAGTCCCATGCATGTTTTAACTGAAATCTCCCATGGCTGAGACAATACGACCTGTCCTCCCAAACCACCTCTCTGTGGCACCAGCATCTGGAACTGTCTGGAAAGATTATGGTCTCTCTGTTTGCACACCCCACCCCCACCCCCACCAGCCAGCCCAGCTTCTCTGTGGTCCATGGTAATAAGTTGGATGAACTGTGCTGATTCTTTCATTGCATCCCAGGGCTGCAGGCCTCCTCTTGTTTCATGGCAATGTGCAGAAAGGAGAGAAGGAAGTAAAATCCTGACAATACAGAATTTTGTCTTGTTTTTCTCCTCTTTCTGGCATGCTCCCTGACAAAATCAAAGCTGAATTAAAGAGTGATCTCTAGAATTAAAGAGTATTCTTTCTCCCAGCAGAGTTATGGGGACAAGTGAGAGTTACAGACGTCTTCCACTTGCAGTTTCTTGATTCGTGGCCTATTCAACCTACTTGCTTTGCATTCATGATAATATCAATGGTGACCAACAGTAAACTCTGGTGCAGCAGCAGCAGATCCTTTCCAAAAGCCAACACTGCCTCATGCCTCCTTTCCTAGCAAAGTAATTCAGCAAAAACCTTGGAGCAGCCTTGCTTTACACAGCAGCTGAATTCTCTTTGACATAAGTCTGCTTAGAGGCTACAAAACTCCCAGGTCAAGGAGACATGTACAAAACACAGCCATTGTTCAACTGAGAGAGCAAGGAAAGGTTTGCAGAGCAGAGTTACTTGGTAGCCTGGATCACCTTTTCATAGTGTGGGCTCAGTAGCACTATGGTCCTGACTGAGGCCTCCAAGCACTGCTGAAGTGCTGATATTGAAGATAGCAGGTGTGAGAAAGCAGAGTCAGACGGTGTCAGGAGACTGATCTTTTTGGGCTCAGGAATGGGGTGGGATTGGCTAAATCCCTTTCCCCCAGCTTAAGGGGAGGAGTCACTGGGCCCCAGGCTCAACTGATTGACTATGTGGAAAAACAGTCTGTTGTACCGGATAGCCCAGGTACTGGAAGAAGAAGAGGAACAACTCTTAGTACCTATGTAAGTTCTCCCTCTTCAAAGCATCTGACAAAGTGGGATATTCTCTCACGAAAGCTCATGCGATAAATATATCTGTTAGTCTTTAAGTGCCACAAGACTCCTTGCTTTTTTTGCTTTACTAGACTAACACGGCTGCCCCTTTGGAACAATGTTAGTTTGGACTTACTCGCTTATTTTGAACTTTAGTCCGAACTAAGTGCATGCAATACATGAACAAATGTTTAGTTCAAACTTTAAAAGTTTGAACTAAGACATTAGTTCAAACTACAATGCATAGCTAGTTCGAACTAAAAAGCCACGGTTAGTTCAAACTAGCCAGAGGTTAGTTTTTACTAACCTCGAACTTCTTTAGTTCAGACTAGCATGTCCAAACTAAAATTACTGATGTAGACATAGCCACTAAAACATACCAGGACAATGTTAGGGCTAGCTCACAGCCATTTATTTATGGGACATATAAGAGCAGATAAGACCCTAGATAAGGAGGTTTTTCTGGCTGGAAGTATGGACAGAGGTCCAATGATACTGAGTCTCCTGCCCAGAATGTTAGTTACACAGCCCCTGACCACACTTGCAGACCTCACTAGTGCCTTTGCCTGTTATTAAAGTTCCTTTTGAAAGGATAGCTGTGAACCTAGTGGGGCCACTAGAAAGATTGGGACAGGGCCACCAAAGCTCACTCGTCACCCTTGACTATGTTACATGATACCCAGAAGCTATTCCCCTAAGCAGCCCTGTATCCAAGGAAATAGCAAAGAAATTGCTGCAGATTTTCACCAGGGTGTGCATCCCCAAGGAGCTCCTCACCCACCAAGGTTCTCCCTTCATGTCAAATTTAATGAGGGGCTTATGTACCCTGTTCCACATCCAGGCCCTACAGACCTCAGTCTACCATCCACAAACAGATGTCCTGGTCGAGTGGCTTAATTGTACCCTCAAAAGCATGAGTCAAAAGGTGGTGGAGCAGGATGGAAAAGACTGGGATGCTCTTCTATCACACCTAATGTTTCCTGTACAGGAGGTCCCTCAGGCATCTACAGGATTCTCCTCCTTTGAGTTATTATATGGACGCCACCCTCACAGCATATTAGATATCACCAAGGAGAAGTGGGAGGAAAAGCCCAACCCAGGAAAGAACGTGATAGAGCACATGGTGCACATATGGGGGCAAATAGCCTGAGTGGTCCCCTCCTACTGCCCATAATGCAAAAACATTTGGAAAAAGCACAAGGTCCAGTGAACCTATTACAACTGCCAGATGAAAGCATGAGGATTTCAGCCAGCAGAATGGGTGATGGTGCTGGTGCCAATAGCAGGAGGCAAGTGCCTGGACAACTGGCAAGAGCCATGTAAGACAGTGTAAGCTGTGAGGGAGGTGTGCTATAGATGAAGCAGCCAGGCCACCAAAAGCTGTAAGAGATCTATCACATCAACTTGTTGAAACCCTGGCATGACTGAAAGACATGCCTGATCACCTAGTGAGGCCACCCCAGGCAGACACCCTTCCAGGACGGGTGAGGATAGCCCCCAAATTATCCCCAGAACAACCAACTAAAGTCATCAATATGATCCAGCAGAGCCAAGACATGTTCCCCATGTAGCCAGGCAGTATGTCTGATGGTGCAAAACCATGTCATCAGCAGCCTTGAAGTGAGGGTGACAATAAAAATGTACTGAATTTTGGTGGTCTCAAGGAAAGAAATCAGGATGGAAGTGAGACAGATGCTGGAATGTGAGGTTATTGAAGAATCCCACAGGCAGTGGTCCAGCCCTGTTGTCCTAGTACCCAAGCCCAAGAGCACCCTAAGGTTTTGCAACAACTTCCAGAAATTGACTGAAATATTCCAATTCAATGCCTACCCATCACCAAGCATCAACGAGCTATTTAGTTGATCAATTAGGGAAGATCCAATACCTGTCTACTCTGGACCTGACCAAAAGCTACTGACAAAGCTCCCAGGTCAAGGACACCAAATAGAAGACCACTTTCTCTGCACCCAGCAGCCTTTCGCTGGTCTCACTTTTGGGCTACATAGAGTCCTGGAAACATACCATAACCCCACTTAGATGATATAATTATCCATAGCCGCAATTGAGGAACAGGCTTAAGAAAGTCGAGGCAGTGGTAGACACCCTCAGCAAGGCTGGTCTCACTACCAACCCTCCTAAGTGTGCGATAGAGTTAACAGGGGCCAGATATTGCAGGATTCTAGTAAAAAGAGGCTTTACAAAACCCAATGGAACATGACTGCTTAACATGCAGAAGGTCCTGGGTTCAATTCCCAGGGGGTTGGATTTGATGATCTCATGAGGTCCCTTCCAGCCCTATGATATGATATGATAATGCTGATGGCCTATTGTGACAGTATTGTCACTCACCCCAAGTAGCTCAACCTAGAAGTGTTGTGGGGAAAGGTTATTTGGTATAGCTGGATCAGAAGGCAAAAAGACAGAGTACTTATTTGGGTTCTGGAATGAGAGCAAGCACAAGCCTAAGGTGAGGCACTACTGAGCCCAGGACTCAGCTGAATGTGCGGGACAACAAGTGAGAGAACAGGAACAGGTGTGAAGATCAGAGAGCTAAACAGAGAGAACCTGAAGGAACACTGAGCAGAGAATTCTGGACAGCACCCACTGCTCCTCAAAAGTATCTAAGGCAAGGGTGGGCAAGATTTTTGGCCTGAGGGCCACATGTGATGTATGGCCACTCATAGCGAGTCATAGGTGGGGTGGGGCCAGTTCCCCCTCCCTAGAAAAAGGGGTGGAGCTGGGTTCCACTCCCCCTCTCTCCCAGCTTCAGTTGCAGCTCGCACCACATCCAGAGCAGCACCGCTGCTCTCTCTCCCCCTCCCAGGTCCAGCAGCAGCTCGCACCAGGGCCAAAGCACTGCCACTGCTCCACTTCCTTCCCAGCTCCAGCTGAAGTTAGGAGGGAGGCAGAATGGCAGCAGCTCTCTGGACGCAACATAAGCCTCCACTGGACTTGGGAAGGGGGGAGGGAGGGAGAGTGGTGGCAGTGCTCTGGCCACAACATGAGCAAGCCTCTGAAGCTGGGAGAAGAATGAGCTCTGAGCTGGTGGGCTGGAGGACAGGTGGTCATGGGTCAGATCTGGCCTGTGGGCTATAGTTTGCCCATCTCTGATTTAAGGAGTCAGTGGGCATGGCCCAGAGGAACTCTGCCTGGATACATGAGCAGACAGAGCAATGGAAATATACCCCATAGTCACAGAGGTATGGGGAACCTCAGGAGCTGGTTTTGGAGGCACCAGAATAGAGGTTACAACCTGGCACACTCCAGATACACATGCACCAGGCTCTCCCTCACATTACAGTAGGAGAGTGATGGAGGGGAGGTGTATAGCCCCAAAACTATCAGAGCCTTGTTCCCTGTGGACTGAGGAGAGGCTACTACAAGTCAATTGTGAGGTCAATCAAGGTCTTGCCAGAGACCTGATTAAAACCCCTGCTCCAGCCAGATATGAGTGAGGAAAGCTAGCAGTACTGGTGGAGGAGTGTGGGAACTGCCCAGAGTACCCAAAAACTGGGTGAAGGGGACACTATGAGGGAGGCTTGCCTCCCAACCCCTGACCCAAGGGAAGGAGGACAGTGAGCTCAAGAAGTTGAAAGGGCTGAGTGGGAAGGATCTGACTGGAAAGAATCATAGCCTCATGCACTGGGTGCTGCCAGAGTGGCCAGCAACAGAACAGGAACAGAAGGTGTCACCCTGACCCACCCTTAGAATGAAAAGCATGGGACCCCCATCATAAGGTCAGTAATTTGCCACACAGTATTGAAGGAGACTAGGTAGCGCCTGTGCGATGGTTGAGACAACAAATCCCCCATCTTGGCAAGAGTTAGATTAGGTGATGCTTGCAGTCTATTCTCACCCTGTAGTTCTAGAGATGAGAGTTAGCCTTTGCAGCTAGGAGGGCTAGACCTACAGATGGCGGCACCACGGGCACTTTAGAAACATCCCCCAGAGTTCAGTGGCAGCATGTTTTTCTGTGGCTTTGCTTTTGTGCAATTCAACAGATGAGTTAACTACAAAGGAGCAAAAACAGGTCAAGTGATTGCAACTGAACTGACTGGTTTGCTCTGGATAAAGGACCCACCTCTTTCCATTTCCTACTTTGAGTTTTACTTGCTTACCAGTGCAACAGAGCAAAGAATGGAAGAAGTACTTGCACTCTCACTGCTCTTGGAAGCTCTGGAACTACTCTGAAAAGTTTGGATGGTACTTTTATGGCACAGATTTAACAGAGTCAGTAGCCCTGAAGGGTTTCCAAATAAATGGATCATGTGTGAAGATCTCTGGAATGACTGAACAGTTACATCAGAACTAGTTTCTGCCACACTGTAACTTTGGATTTTACTGTCTTGCTATTGGCCATGGCTGTACATTCATGACTTCGGGGGGCAAAACTGGGCAAATATTTCCCCCCCCTTCTCTCCCTGATCAAAGACTCAACATGTATTTAGAATAGAACATAAGGGAAGATTGCTGGCAGGTAGACAATGAGACTTTGTTTAACTCATACAATTGGGCTGGGTAAATAGTTGAATGAGAGACCTCATGTAAAAACCTAAAGATTATTCTTCTGTCTAAGGCAGAGCATTGGTTGAGTGCAAGAGCTCCTGTGTAGCAGTAGGGCAGTGGTTTTCAACTGGCATGCCACAGAACCCCGGTGTGTTGTGAGAACTGTCCAAGTGTGCTGTGAAATTTTGTACAAATATAATGAAAATCAATGTAAAATGAACATTATTTCATCTTAAACAATATTCTATCCCACCAAAATTACAACTCATTAAACTTGTGAAAATAAATCAACAAATTAAAAGTGAGGTATCAGTCTTTCAATTCTGAAATGTAAACATTCTAAATGCAGGTGGCCAAAGGGCAAAATTGAAATGGCATGTATTTTTTTCCAGTGGAATAATGCATTTGATCCTCTTTAGCTTGTTGCATGCTCTGTGTTGCAAACCTCTGTAGGAAGACCATAATATGGTAAATGTGATGTTTATGAGCAATCAATTCAGCTGAAAAAAGGGGGTGTGCCATGTAATTGTTTGTCTTATTGAAGTGTGCCATGTTACTGAATAGGTTGGGAACCACTGCAGTAGGGGCCTATTAACTTCTTTAAGATAAGATGGTAGACCAAGATCATGGCCACTTGGCCTCATTAAAAATATGGCATTCTTGGTCACAGTGCAGCATGTCCTGACCAGGGATTTCCCTAACACCCCCCAGCTCCCTCCTGCATCCCCCTTGAATTTCCCAACATCCCCCCAGTTGTCAGCTAGTAATAGTGTTATACCAAATTAGCGAGCACCCCAACACCCCCCCCCAAACCTCCCGCTCCACCTCCCTAATTTAAAGTCCTGGGGAGAATACTGGTCCTGACCAATCTCCAAAGCAAGTAATTTGCTTTTGCCTTCCAAAATCTTACCTGTGGTTTAAATCAGAAATAGCTACAGTTTTCTGCACGTCCAGACTTTAACAGCACACAGTCAAACTGCAGTTTAACAACTGTTGCATTTCACAGCAAAGATGTCCCAGTACTGGCATGAAGTGCTCTTTATGTATCCCTGCCTACTTTGAGTTCATGAAATCATAGATCATGGTATGAAGGGGCCTCAGGAGGTCATCGAGTCCAACACTCTGCTCAAAGAAGGACCAACCCCAACTAAACCATTCCTGCCACGGCTTTGTCAAGCCAGGCCTTAAAAACCTCTAAGTATGGAGATTCAACCACCTCTGTAGGTAATCCATTCCAGTGACCCACCGCCCTCCTAGGGAAAAAGTTTTTCCTAATATCCAACCTAGACTTCTCCCACTGCAACTTGAGACCATTGCTCCTTGGTCTGTCATCTTCTATCATAGGCTATGTCTACACTAGAGGGCTTAGTTAAGCCGACTTAACAAGGTGAACTTTTATTAAGTCAACTTAGAGAGTCCCCATTTGTTTAAATCAACTTTGTAAAGTTAACTTAAGCCAGGGGACCCATTTAAAGACGACTTTAAATGGGTCCCCTGGCTTAAGTTGATTATATAAAGTTGATTTAAATGGCTATCTTGCCTTAAGTCAACTTTATTAAGTCACCTTGATTGGCCACATTTTGTTAAGTTGACTTAATAAAATCGACTTAACCCTTAAAGTTGACTTTAAGGGTGAGAGTTATTAAGGCGACTTAAGCAAGTTCTTAAGTCGACTTAATGAACTCCAAATGTTGCCGTGGAGTTGCTTAAGTTGACTTAAGCCTGGTTAAGTTGACTTAAGCCTCCAGTGTAGACATAGCCATGGAGAACAACCTAGCTCCATCTTCCCGAGAGCTCCCTTTAGGTAGTTGAGGGCTGCTATCAAATCCCCTCTCACTTTTCTCTTCTACAGACTAAATAAGCCTAGTTCCCTCAGCCTCTCTTCACAAGTCATGTGCTTCAGTCCCTTAGTCATTTTGTTGCCCTGTGTGGGACTCTCCAATTTGTCCCCACCCTTTCGGCAGTGGGGGGCCCAATACCAGACACATTACTACAGATGTAATCTCACCAGTGCCAAATAGAAGGAAATAATCAATTCCCTCAATCTTCTGGCAAAGCACCTACTAATGCTTTGGATGGAAAGCACTTTAGAATAACACAACTGTTTTATATTATCCTTTTTTGTTTAAAAATGGCCAGGAGGTAGAATGGCTAGGGCACTAAACTGGGACTCAGGACACCTGGTTCTAGTCCTGTCTCTGCTATTTGACAAGTCACATACCTGCTCTGTGCTTTTGGTTTCCCTTCCAATCAGTTGTCTGTCTTCTCTACTGCAAGCACTTTCGGGCAGAGATTGGCTTTTGCTATGTGTTTATATAGCACCTGCTAGAACAGTTGGGTACCCTAGCCATTAGTACATTCTGCCTCTCCTAGCCTCCATTCTGCTAACACATCTGGGATTCTAAAGTTGCTTCACTTTCATTAAATAGAAAGGGAGAGACAGGAAGATGGTTTTGCAGGTTGGGAACAAGGTCAAGAGCTAGGCTATTTGGGCTATGCTACAGGCACATGGTGGGTATGTCTACACTAGGGCCTTAAATCGACTTAAGGAGACTTAAGTCAACTTAAGCAACTCCCTGGCCACATTTGGAGTTCATTAAGTCAACTTGAGCCCTTGTCTAAGTCGACTTAATAACTCCTGCCCTTAAGGGTTAAGTCAACTTTATTAAGTTGACTTAATGCAATGTGCCCATTAAAGTTGACTTAACAAAGTTGACTTAGTGCAGTAAACCCTTTTAAGTTGCCTTTATAAGGTCGACTTAAGCCAAGGGATCCATTTAAAGTCGATTTTATTAAGTCGACTTTAAATATGTCCCTTGGCTTAAGTCAACTTTATAAAGTCATCTTAAACAAATGGGGCCTTGCTAAGTCAACTTAATAAAGTCAACTTTAAGTAGACTTCGGGTATGTCTATACTGACAGCAGCAAATTCACCACCGTCAGTTTGCCCTTCTGGGAGTGGATTGTGGTGAGTATGAACTCTCTGCGCCACTCCCAGAAGCTGATCCTGGAAGTCCTGGGGGTCAGGAGGAGTAGGGGAAAGCCAAGTGCAAGGAATTTGCAATCGGCTTTCCCTAATGTGTAACTGAGGCTTAGAAAATCACTGCTGGTTACAGAAGGAATTTTACGTTACTTGCATAACCAACAGTCGACTGTCATCGAATTTCCCCCAAATGTAGCCTGGGGCTTCATTAAGTCAACTTAATAAAGTCGACTTAGCTTTTGTAGTGTAGACATATAGCCAGTGTGACCTTGCACAGGATTCTCTGTGCCTCACTTTCCCCATCTTACCTACCTCACAGTGGGGGACAATGATTTAGGATTAATTGCTTGGTTATTCAGTGTACTTGGAGACCTGTAGCTAGAAAAGGTTATCAGATGTAAAAAGACAGAAACAAAATATAATCCTGGAGCCTTGAAATGCTGCCATCACTGCAGGAGACCGTCTCTGAAGGAGTCTGAGTTCCTGTACCACAAGCAGGGGCTATTTTTAGGCTCCAGGAGTGGGGTGGGACAGTGTCTATACAACCTGTCTAGCTTATGAGAGATTCTGAACATCACCATGAACAGAGATGTGGAGGGCAGAGGTCATCATCTAGGAAGAACGACTCCCCCCTGCATTCTCCAGTGGTTATACCGTGCACAGTCCACATGCTTAGAGATGCATGCAAGGTAAGAGAGCTCCAGGGGTGTGTTCTCACAGCCCTCTTATTTCGAAACAACAGAGGTTGTTTCGAAATGAGATTTTGGCTGTTCACACGACGCACGGTTGTTGTGAAACTACTTAAACCACATGCGGGAGCGAAACAACCGTTGTTTCTTAAACCACATGCGGGAGCGAAACACCGTGGGAACAAGTTGTTCCGAAACAACAGTCCACGGCGTCCCCATCAGCACCCTGGCCAGGGGACACCCCTCAGCACCCTGGCCAGGGTGCTGAGGGGTGTCCCTTGGCCAGCGCCTGCAGAGCAGAGCTGCAGGCACCGGCGGCGTTCAGCGCAGCCCAGCGCTGATCCTGCCGGCTTATAGCCCGGGCTGCCCCCAAACCCGCCACGGGTCGCGCCCTGCCCTGTCAGGCTGGGGATTCCCGAGGGCGTGTCGGGGGGGGGGATGCCCCGACACACCCCCTGCCGGCGCGTGAGGCCGGGGATTCCGGCCCGCGCTTACTCCGGCCCCGGCGGCGGCGGGCTGCAGCCGCGCGCCGGGGCTGCGCCTCCAGGTTGGGGGGCAGCAGGGGCTTTAAAGCCCCTGGGGTGAAGTGCCCCGCTGCCCGCTCCTGGCGGGTGCTTGCAGGGGGCTGCATGCACATGCCAGGTGAGGCGCGGTGCCTGCAGTCCCTTGCAGGTACTGGCGGAGTGAGGCGCAGCCCTGCGCCTGACTCCGCCGGTGCCTGCAGCCCTCTGCAGGCACCCATGGGATGCAGTGCCCCTCTGCACTGCACCCTGTGGGTGCCTGCAGTCCCCTCCCCAGGCGAAATAGCAGGTCCACACTGTGGACCTGCTATTTCACTCCCTTATTTCACGGACATGGTTTTTCTCCAGCGAAATAAGTTGTTTTGAAATAACACATTATTTCGAAACAGCTTGTTTCGAAACGTGTTGTTTCGAAACAAGCACTCCCCGTGTAGACATAGCCAGTGTGAACTTGCTATTTCGATGACCTGGTTTTGCCTTATTTCGAATTAACATTTTGTTAATTCGAAATAAGTTGTTTTGCAACGAGCATTATTTCGATACAAGTTGTTTCGCAACAACCATATCGAAATAACTGGCTGTGTGAGAACACAGCCCAGGGGCTTATTTTCCCCAGAGCAAGCACTTGCAGATCTGCTCTGCTCAGCTTACTCTGAATGACCTTAAAGCACTTATTACATAAGAGATGTGAGCAGATGCAAAGCAGAGTAAATCACAGCTCAGATTCAGGAGACAGCAGGGCTATAAGTTGTAAAAGACAGTAGGAGAGAGCAGGGACAAGCTCCCCACAACCTTCCTTCCCCTGACAGCTCCCTCTGCCTTTTGATGGATACCTCTTAGGAGGACACCCATCTGTATTGGGCTCCAGTCTTCTCCACTATGCACATCCCAAACAATACCCTGTGGGTGACCTACCTTTGAGTAAGGGAAATACTATCCACTGCAAGATATTCTAGAAGAAATGGCCCTCGGGCTGAGCTGAGCTGATTTTGCCAACCCCAGGCATCAAAAATTGACAGTCAGGCTTGAAAAATCAAGTGGGTTTTTTGGTAATAATAAATGTTGGGATCTTTTTCTGGTTTCTGAGCCTTTTGGACAGCAGTTGTCAACCACTGTGTCATGAGTGTGGTGCCCGAGTTTTAGCCGCTGCCAAAATTCCACCCTTCCCCCTGCCTGCCACCACCAAAAGAGGCACCTGCAGGATCTGCAAGCTTCAGTGGCAGCATTAGCCCTTTAACAGCTGCCACCAAAACACCTCTCAGCAGCCACTTTTTGCTCTTTAAACCAGCTCTTGCTGAGAGCTCCTGTGGCTGTCTACTTTTTGTGGTGGTAAGGGCTGGCTCTGAAGACTGTCACTGCCAAAAGTCCCTGCAATGGTAGGTTTTATTCAGCTGTGTGGGCTATTTTAATTTCAGCTGCCGCCAAACCTACTGGTGGCATAGAGAAACTCGGTGGCTGGGGGAGCTTCAGCTGTTGTGGTCTCTACAACAATGGGGCATCCCTGTATCGCACACAGTTGAGAGGACTCCTGATCATGTCACGGCAGTGAAAGGGTTGAGAACCTGTGAAAATTTAGGCTGTGCTCACTTCATGTTTTCAAGCCTTGAAGGATACAAATGTCCACAGGAGATCAGACTAGATTAATTGCTAGCCTTAAACTCAATGACTCTCAGACAAACCCTCAGGCCCACAATTTCAGCAGATGCCAGTGGTTTCAGGTGCCCCCCTTCAGGCACCTGGTGCCTGGAGGTGCTGAGCACCCACATGTGATATCTCTAGAAGCTGTCGCTGCCCAGTAGCTCTAACAAGGAAGTACAAAATATTACCCTCACACACACTTCAAATTGAGGGCCTCCCCCAAATCAGAGGCCAGACTTGACAATTCTTGCCATGGAGATGGGGAATTTGGTGGTGGCCAAACAGCCAAAAAGCAGAGCGGACTTAGGGAAAGAGACCCAGCATGGCCATTTCGTGGAAGGTCCAAGTATAATTTGAGTTAAAGGACAGTATGAAACATCCTGGCTTGGAGCCTGGGGTGCAAGTGCATCTTTGTTTGGGCAATGCTGATACACTAGCCATCCCAAAACCACTGGGGTCTGAGCAGCTTCCTTCTACCTTGGAATCCTGTATGGACACAGGGCTGGGCTAGCTGACCCTTGCAGTCCTGTCTACCCTATGAATGTTGCACTGCTTCAACAGGGGCCAGAGAAGGGTCCCAGCGATGAGCTAGAGTCTGAATTTAGGTCTGAATGTCAACAGCACGTTGAGGTGTTGAACCAAGATTTGGACTCAGCCCACAGAAAAAATGGCACCAAGTTAGCAGTCTAAAGGGGGCAGAAGCAGCTTCAGCTTAAAGGCCCATCTCCACCTGCAGGTCCTTTGCAAGCTGGTCAAACCAGAAAGTAAGTGAGCAGGTCACTCCATGGGGGTGGAGGGACTCCCAGCCAAGCAGGCATGAAGCCAGCCCAGAAATGGAGGAGGAAGACAAGGGGAGCAGTCAGGAGCGGGTTCAGCCTGGTTCACACATACTCCATCATGAGCACTCCCATCATTGAGACTCAGCTCCCATGGGAATTCAGTGCATAACTCCTGCAGAAATCAATGAGATGGAGGCACCTATGTATCTTGGAAGATTGGAGCCAATGCCCTGCTCCCAGGGCTCTTGGGCCAGCAGCATCAGGGCTGTCAGCTGTGCTCAGTTGATGCTAGTTTAATGCTGGCCACTGACAGCTGACTGACCTTGGAGCATACTGGGGTGGAAAGCGCGGTGCCAGCTAACTACTAACGTGTTTTTGTACCCTCACAGTGGCCTGTCCCAGGAATCAGGTAGCGTGGAGCAGATCTTTCTTCACTGTGGAGAGGGATCACTGGAGTGGCTATACCCAGCTGGGGCCTTACGCCTCAGCCTCTCTCCCCGCCTCCCCACAAGCATGGCAGGTAAAGGGAAAAGTCCCCAGCAGGTCACTGCCTGCATCAAGCCCTCCAGCAGCTTTGGAGGAGCTCAGATCTATCTGGAGAAGGATGGGATCCTGAAACTGCTGCTGTCTGAGGCAGAGGTCTCCCTGCGCCCCAGGGTGCGCTGCTTCAACTGGCTACCCAAGGAGAAAGTGGCCCTGTTCCTTCAGTCAACGCTGCACCGGGATATCAGCCGCCGGATCGCTGCCTTCCGCTACGAGCTGCGAGGAGACTGGAACTCCCACCTCCCACTGCTGTCAAGCAACCTCAGCATGGAAGGTAAGTAGGCAGCATGCAGGCCTTGATCTGCCTATTCGCCAATTCCCTGCTAACGTTACTCCCTCCAGACCTGGCCTGGCCCAGCCCAGCCCAGAGCTGTTGCTATCTCAGGAGTGCATGCCAGACTTGTCTCTCACTGGTAAGGAGGGTGAGATCCACAATGGCAGGCCATGCTGGCATGAGCTGGTCCTCCAGAAGGACGAGATTCCTCACTGCACTGTTCTTCCAGGGTCTAGGATTGTGCACAGCCAGGGGCAATCCTGGTGAAACAGGGACCTGGGCAAAAGTCAAGGATGGGACTTTTGCGGCCTCCTCCCCCACCCCCAGCCTTGCCAGGGCCGTTGCCTCCTCCCCTCTGGTGTCACCACCAGCCCCCTTGCTGACTCACAACCAGCTCCCCCTCCTCTCCCTGGCCTCACTCCCAGCATCCGCAGCCTTGCTGCTGGCTCCCCCACCTCCTCCAAGGTCTCCCTGCCAGTCTCCCACTCCCTCTCCATGGCCCCAACCTGCCCTTCAGCCTTGCCACTGGCCCCTCACTTACGCCCTACCCTTGCCACTGGCTCCCACCCTGTATGCCTCCCCAACCCTCACCTCAGCTTGTTGGCAGCCCAGAGCTGCTCCCTGGGCCAGCTTCTCCTGCCCTGGCCCACGCGAATGTGCACTGAGTGGGCAGCTGGGAGATTTTTAGGCTGCCATAGGTCCTGGTATCCACCCTGCCCTCACCCTTTCACTGGTCACAACAGCAGTACCTGAGCCAGGCAACAGCTCTTTGGTCAGTGGGAATCTTCTGGTGGAGTGGTTCCCAAACTGTGACCCGCAGACACCTGGGGAGGCCACAGAGTTACTGCAGGGGGTCTGTGGACAGGCTGGGAGCTGGGGCCAGACTGCCAGGGTCTCAGATTGCCAGGGAGACTCAGTCTTCTGGCCAGTTAGAGAGCTCCCCAAGGCTGGGAGTTTTTAAAACTCCCACCCTGAGCATGCTCAGATGCATGCTCAGGGAGAATAGCCTGTGAGGTGGCCGGGTGGCAGCAGCTCCAGGTAAGGGGAAAGAAAAGGGGCCTTGGAGGAGTTGGGAATGGTGAACCAGCAATGAGGGGATGTCAGAGAATGGGCTGGCAGGCAGGGAAGACTGGGGGGCAGGGGCAGGGGCCACGGCTGCAGTGGCTCCAGCTCCCAGGCAACGGCAGGGGGAGGGGGCATGGCCGCAGCCACAGTGGCTTGGTACCCTGACAGCACAGGCTGAATTTTTCCTGTGTGGGATGGATTCTTCATCATAAATGCAGCCACGGGGTCACAAAGGCTTGCCTTTTTTTTGTTAAAAAGGGGTCCCTGGCCTTAAAAAGGTTGGGAACCACTGTTCTAGGGTTTTTTAATGCTCAGGCTGCAATGAGGTCTGGGAGAGAAAAGGTTCCAGTCCTGACCACTAAGGAACCTGCATGGGGCAGGCCTCCTGTCAGGGCCAGGGAGATGATGGTAAGCCAAGCTAGCCTTTGCTTCAGCCTGTTCCCAGAGCAGAGAAAGGAGGGCAGAACATGTTTAATCAGCTCCTGCAGCTAAACTAACAAAAGTCCAGTATGTGGCTGGCCAGCAAGGACTGGCCCTGCCATTCAGCCACCCGAGAGATGGGGGGGGGGTCTCCTGGTTACTATGGTTACCCAGGCATTTCCCCCATCCCCCACGGGAATAGCAATGGCTGCTCTCTCCCTGTGTCTTGGGAACCTTTGACACAAGATTTGTGGGGCTTTCCTTTCAGGAGAGGAGATCTGGAAGAAAACAGCCTGGCTCTGCAGCATGGCTCTCCTCTCCCTCTTCCTTTCCTGGAACTAGCCCATAGCTCTGTCAGCTGGGGTAAATTAGTAACATGTCGCCACAGAGCTAGCAACAGGCCAGTTTACCACTCCCCGCCTGGGAAGCTAGTCTGTGCTATTCAGGGTCTTGTACCTCAACCATCCGCCAGCTGTGACTAGCACCTGCCATGAGGGCTTGTCCAGGAACATCTAGACTAGATGGCCTGAGGCCGTCTCTAGCCAAGGACGGAAACTGGCAGTTGAATCCCAGGGATCTCGAACACTGGAAAAGTTTTGATCCAGCTCTGGCTCCTCGGGCCTAACACTCAGCAGTGGTGGAATCAGACTCTAAGGTCAAAAGGGACCAATATGATCATCTAGGCTGACTTCCTGCACAATGCAGGATACAGAACCTCATCCATCCCTCCTCTAGTGATTCGACTAAAAACTGGTTAGCTCTGTTCCTGCCCTGCACTGCCGATGCTCTCTCTGGTACCATCTTTCATCTGTCCCATGTGTTAATGCCCCCCCGGGTCCTTGTGAAAGGAGATGTGAAGCTAAATGAATGCTGGAAAAAGCATGAATGCTAAGTAGCTTCCTTGTTTGGCTGAGCACAAAAAAGGAGTCTTGTGGCACTTTTAGGCTATGTCCACACATACATCATTATTTCGAAATAACCCATTTCTAAATGAGTTATTTTGAAATAAAGTCCTTATTTCAAAATAAGTTAATTCGAATTAACAGTTTGTTAATTCAAATTAAGGGAAAGCCTGCTTTCGAAATAGCCCTTGTTTTGAAATGGTTATTTTGAAACAAGGCCGTTCGGACATGTTATTTCAAAACAGTTGTTTCGAAACAATGGTGTTGTTTCGAAACAACGTGTCCGAACGCCGTTGTTTCGAAACAACCGTTTTGAAACAACGGCTATTTCGATTAGATGCGAGGTTTAACGGTTTCGAAATAACGGCCATTATTTCAAAACAACGAGTGCCGTTGTTTCGAAATAATGGTGCGTCGTATGGACATGCCGCTTCTTATTCCGAAACAACCTCTATTGTTTAGAAATAAGAAGCCTGTGTGGCCATACCCTTAAAGACTAACAAATCCGCTGGTCTTTAAAAGTGCCACAAGAATCCTTGTTTTTTTTAAGAACAGCAATTAGTCCTGCTGCACCTGCCCATCCCCACAGCCTCAGCCAAACAGGCAGCTCTGCTCAAACTGATGTGCACCCCACCCAAAGGCTTCCCCTGAGTCTCTGATCCAGAGTGTGAGCTCCAGGGAAGGAGAGGTTGGCAGCGCTACTTTCTCCACTCTCTTAACACCATATGCTCTGTGCAGCCATGGGGGACCTGTTAGCTCAGCAGAGCCTGGGGCAGTAAGGAATCCAGATGCAGGTTCCCAAACTGGAACTATGGCCAAGATAGAAATGAGCAGCTGGAGCACTGGGGAAGGTGAGCCAGGATGGAGCAGAAAGTGCCCCCTCCCCCACAGAATGACTTGTGTCATTGTCCCCCACCCCCATCTGCCAGAGTGGCTGTATTTCGACTGAAATGTGCAAGAAAGGTTAAGCAGGTCTCACAACGTACATCTTCCAGGGCTTGATACTGCCCAGGTGCTGCCTGCACCAACCCCAGAGCAAATCAGGGAGTGGAGGAACTTCCTGAGAACACAGCAGCCCAGAAGCAGAAGTGAGGCCTACAAACTAAACAGCTCATTAGCATGAGCAGGACCCCGCTTCTCTGCCCATAGTGCCTTCAGCTGCTCTGTCCCAGACTCAGTGCAGAAAGCAGCACCTCTGCCTGGCACCGCTTGTGTCACACACACAGTCTCTGTCTGCAGAACACATGGGCCCCTTGCATGTCCTGGAAGCACATGGCTCTAGCCTACCAGAACGTCAGTTTATTCTTCCTTCTCCTGAGCAGTTCACTCCTGCCTTGACTCAAGCAGAGCATGTTCCCTCTGCAGTTTTCCTTGCACAAATCCTCAGACCTTTGCATTTTCTCTGCAGTAGCCTGCCTAGTCATAGGGGGAGCCTGTCTTCCACCAGGCCAGGAGGGAGTCCCTAGAGGACACTAGGCAGCAGAACAGCCCTGGAAAGAACAAAGAGCCCCAGGCAGCCAGGAGCCTGAGGAGGCCAGATGGTGAAGCTGGATGGCACCTGCAAACAAAAGAGATTAAGCCAGCATCCCTGCCCCAGGACTATCCGAGCCAGAGGCCTAGGTCTCACCTCTAACATAACTGTTCTCTGTTTGGCTGCTGCAGGGGTGTGCCGGCCATGTAATGACACAGAGATCCTTATGGCCATTTGCACCAGTGACTTTGGTGAGTACATTTTCCACCTTTTCTGCACCCACTGCTGCCTTCATCTGCTTTGCCTTTTCCCTTTCCCTAAGGTTAATTTTCAGGAATCAGGGAGTGTGGATCCAGGAATGAAACAAAGAATAAAGAAAAAGCCAGTCTCTGATATCCTCACGATAGAACCCATTCTAGCCATAACATAACATAACATAACATAACATAACATAACATTTGTGTATTGTCCACTGGCCTCTACCAGAAAAAACTAGAATAGTTGTGTGTCAGAGCCCCTATGCTGCTTACAGCTAAGGAAAGTTTTCTTTATTTCAAGCAATAGGGAACTGAGTGAGATTTAAAGGCCTTGAAATCTATCCCCTTTGTTGCCAAAGAGTTCTGAGAGATCTCTGGTAAGTTCTAGAGCTGTCTAGGGGACACCACTTTCATTTTGTGGCAACTTGCAGTGCACTGAGCCTTGTTTCTGCTCCACATTAGAACAATGGTTCACGGTTTTGCTGAACTGAATCATATCAAAACATCTGTTTTTTGGATGAGAAATGTGAGCTTTTTGATCTGAGTCTCTTCACTTCATCAGATGTAACCAGAGGGCCCTAGACCAAAAACTCCTTGCCAGGGAAAACAGTCAAAACCAATACACTTCTGCTTTGGCAAAACTGTATATTTCAATAAATGTCAGCTAGTCAAATATGTTCCAGCCTGCTTGAGTGAAAGCCAGGGTACTTAACATACTCTGTTGAGTCTTTCATACATCCCTATATTCCACAGGACTTCCCACTCCCAGGCTATGTCTACACGGGGAGTGCTTGTTTCGAAACAACACGTTTCGAAACAAGCTGTTTCGAAATAATGTGTTATTTTGAAACAACTTATTTCGCTGGAGAAAAACCATGTCCGCGAAATAAGGGAGTGAAATAGCAGGTCCACAGTGTGGACGTGCTATTTCGCCTGGGGAGGGGACTGCAGGCACTCACAGGGGTGGCTCCGCCTCACTCCGCCAGTACCTGCAAGGGACTGCAGGCACCGTGCCTCACCTGGCAGGTGCCTGCAGCCCCCTGCAAGTGTAACCTGCTAGGGTGGGCTCAAATTCACTCAATTGCCCCTCTCCAGTGCCTCACAGAGAAAACCCCTGATGAAAGCAACTGGAGAGCCAGGATCCAGTTGTTAAAAGGACTCACAGCGAAGACTGCTCAGAGTTTCCATCCCACATTAAACTGTTACTCAACAGAAACGTAACAATGAACTTTATTAACTATCTAAACACACCTTATCCTAAGGAACCATAATACATTTAAACAGAACAGTAAGAAACCCAAGAGTCCCAAAGTTCAGGTGGAGTCACCCTTATCTCAATTGCAGTCTTTTAAGTCCTTAGGGCTTGAATGCAGAACGAAAGCAATCCTCATCCTCTCTAGCTGCAGGAATCTTCAGGCAGATGCCATGCAGTCCTTTCTTCCTCCTGTGCAGCCAGCACCATGCAATCA
>ML682016.1:30996836-31160324 GCA_007922195.1 Podocnemis expansa | reverse complement strand
GTCAGGCCGGGGATTCCCGAGGGCGTGTCAGGGAATGCCCCGACACGCCCCCTGCCGGTGCGTCAGGCTGGGGATTCCGGCCCGCGCTTACTCCGGCCCCGGCAGCGGCGGGCTGCAGCCGCGCGCCAGGGCCGCGCCTCCAGGTTGGGGGGCAGCAGGGGCTTTAAAGTCCCTGGGGTGAAGTGCCCCGCTGCCCTCTCCTGGCGGGTGCTTGCAGGGGGCTGCAGGCACCCGCCAGGTGAGGCACGGTGCCTGCAGTCCCCTTCAGGCACCGGCGGCGTGCGGTGCAGCTCCGCGCCCCCCCTCCCCGTGGACACCCCTCAGCACCTTGGCCAGGGTGCTGAGGGGGGGCTGCCCTTCCTCCCAGGGTGCTTAGCACCCTGGGAGGAAGGTGACATGTTGTTTCGGAACGCTTTGTTCCGAAACAACATGTCTGAACAGGGCTGTTTCGAAACCTCTGGTTTCGAAACAACCCTGTTTCGACAGCCAACTAGGTTTAGGTTGTTTCGAAAGCAGCACGGCCATTTCGAAAGAAGCAGTTTGCTTCTTTCGAAATGGCCGTGCGTCGTGTGGCCATGCCACTTCTTATTTCGAAACAACCTCTGTTGTTTCGAAATAAGAACCCTGTGTAGACATACCCCCAGTGAAACAACAGGAGCAGAAATAAAAGGCACAGGGAGAAAGAGAACTTCAGCAGCATAGACAAGGCTGAAAAGCCCCATCCCCGCACAGTATAAGGGCCAGGCACCTGAAATGGCCATCTTTTCCTCTGCTTCTCCCCAGTCATAGACCTGATGTGACAGAGCACGTGCATGGGAATTGCTTGCAGTGTGAACTTTCCAAATGCTGAGCAAAACGAGAGCAGTTCATGTTGAATCACAGAGTCCACTGAGGCAGCTTGGCAATGATAAGCTAACCAGGCACTACCCTTCACTCCTGCTCTTAGTTAGCTAGCTCATAGCAGGCCATGGTGGGTTAATACCATCAGTCTGTTGTGTTGCCAACAGAGCTGATCATATAACCAGGCACAGCCTCTCCCATTTCAATGTCCATAGAGGGCCGCACCACAGTGAGCAGTTGCCAATTATTCCTGCATGCTCTGTTAGCCTCCTGATTTGCATCTCTAAACCGTAGAAGGAAGGTTAGGGGTCACTGCCTGCCCGCCTCATCAAAGTTGCCATGGCAGTGAAGAAGTCAAACATAAGTGCAAGGGATTTGCTATGCTAGATCAGATCATAGGTCCATCAAGTTGTCTGACAGAGGCCAGTTCCTGCTCATTCAGGGAAGGCCAACCCCACTAAAATGCACCCAGCTGACTGTGCAGTATTATACATAATATGGGGGGAGATCCCTTCCTGACCCCACAGGTGATCAGTGTATTCCCTGAAACATGACATTTCCTGACCTTTATGTCAATGCGTAACTGTGAATGGTAGGAAAAGACCATGAGTCCAGCCTATGTATTCGGTTCAGTGACATTCCCCAGGTTCTGTGTGAAGGGGATTTTCTCTCAGTTCTCGGAGTGACTCTCCACAGGGCAGAAGGGATGAGCCCCTTGGAATACAGCAGGTGAGAGTAGTACGGAGGGGGCCTATTCTACTAAAGTATGTCCATAAACATGTTTTAAATCAAAATAACACTGGTTATTTTGATTTTAAAATGTTTATGTCCACATAATGTTTCCTTATTTTGAAGTAAGGAGCTCCCTTATTTCAAAATAAGGAAAATCATTTTGATATAATATCAAAATGATGATTATTTCAAAACTGTGGTTTCAAAATAACCCTGTGTGGCTCTGTTATATTGATATGACCCACATATCGATAAAACAGTTGACCTGAAGTCCCGTCCCGTCCCCCCCCCAGCACCCTGGCCAGGGAGCCAATCAGCAGCCTGGTCAGGGAGGGAGGGGAGGAGCAGGGGGGCCCACCCCCACCTCCAGCTGGCTGGGTGGGGGGGGAGGGGGGCAGGGAAGCCCACGCACCTGGCTTTGCAGCAGCTGTCCGGGCAGCGGGTCCAGGAGCCAGTGGGCCTCGCTTGCGGGGCTTGCCAGCTGCTGGCCTGGCGGCTCCCCCACCCGCTGCCAGGCCAGGAGCCAGCAAGCCCCACAAGGGGGGCCCACCGGCTCCCCAACCCACCGCCAGGCCAGCAGCCGGCAAGCCCTGCAAGCGGGGCCCACCGGTTCCCCTATCCGCCGCCAGGCCAGCTGTTGGGAAATGTGGTGGGGGGAGCCTGGCACCCCAGATTCCCTGCCCCTACCACCCTGCAAACAGCAGGGCATGAGGGGTGCCCCATGGTCTCTCCCTTCCTGCCCCACCAGCAGTGGGGATGCACACGCAGGGAGTTCCCTGTCCTAGGGGCTTTTTTCTTCTGCCTTGCTCTCCAGGTGACAGCCAGGCAGGGGATTGGGTGGCAACATGACCCTGCCAGGGGGCCACCTTGCCACACCCTCCCATGGTGCCCCTCTCCTTAATTGAAATAGCAAGTCCTATGTCCGGACTTGCCATTTCGATTCGGTGTTTTTGCTTAAATTGATTTAAGTTAAATCAATGTAATGATTTTTATTTCAATTTAGCTTAAACCGCTTTAACTTAAATTGATTTAAGTGTGTACGTGTGGACATAGCCCTAGACTTTTGCAGGTAGGAGGCATAGCACCAACAGTGACAGGAAGGATGGGGCACTGGCACAAAGGTATACCACATCTCCATTGTCCCTTCAGCTCTTCCAGCACCAAATCCCCACGTTGACCTGCTACTGCCCTGAAAGAGTGCCTAAATCAGGATTAGGGCCCAGGTCTCCAGCCTGACCTGGATTGCCTGTGTCTCTAGACCCTGTTTGTTTTCCCAGCCAGCTAAGGGTGCCCAGACACAGGTGCAGAAGTCACAGCAGTGCACCAGTTTCCAGCTGCGGACCAGGAAGTAATTGTGTCTGTTCTGGCCCCTTTCCCTTCAGTCATTCGTGGCAACATCCGGACTGTCTTCAACGATGTCGAGATGCAGGAGTCCATCATCAGCGTGAGCACCACCCGCATTCACCGGCAGAAGTACACTTTGTTCCAGCCCGTTGGCAAATCCAGCAAACCCACAGGCAGCATCCACACCCTGCTACGGTGTGGAGTGAAACAAGGACCTGGCAGTTTCCTCTTCACAGGCTGGCTGCACTTTGGGGAGGCATGGCTCAGCTGTGCTCCCCGTTACAAAGACTTCCGGCGCATCTATGAGAACGCACGCCAGGCTCATGAGAACCCCTGCGAAGTCTCACTGGACTGAGCACAGAGGGCAGGGGGTGTAAAAGGGCATACAGCCTGACCCTTGGGCATAAGGATTACCAATTGCAACAATGGTGCCACCTAGGGCGCCTCTCCATCAGCCTGGGACTAGGAGTTTTCCAACCCCTGACCTACTTGATCCCCATTCCTGCTTCACTTGCTCTGTGCTGAGGAGAGTTGTAAGGCACTTGCTGTGATAACAGGAGCCTGAACCCTAGCAGGATGTCCCCAAACTGCTGGTTAGGATCCACACATGTTGAATAATAAAAGGAATTACACCCTTCTGTCTGGGGCCCAGTAACATACATAGGACTGACTAGTGGAGAGCAGGACTGGAGAAACACCAGTGAGTCTCTTCAGTACGGCAGCATACCAGCTTGCTAGGCCATCCTCAGTCTCCCAGGGTTCATTGCTAAGTGAGTCCCAGCACTAAGCAAGCATTGGATTCTCTTGCTGCAGGACAAAGCTTTGATGTGTCTTGACTGTTCAGACCAAGCATGGGCATGGGTTGATCACAGAGCTGAGATGATGGGTCACTAGAACTGGAAACCAACATGTGGGCAACTCTGCTCCTCCTTTTGCACTGAAACACAGCCGTTTGTTGTGGAAGAGGCTTTGGCAACACCAGCTGATGGAAGGCAGCCTGTCTGTGAAAATTCTGCCTGAAAAAAAATAGGGCCATTTTCTAAATGCACCTGTTTGACCATAGGGCTGATTCAGCAAAGCTCTGGAGAATGTGCTTTCAATCCCACTGCCAGATCCTCAAAGCTCTTTAGGAGCCTGTGTGTTTTGTAGAATCTGGGCCATGTTACCCTGGCAAAGTCTGGTTCTAACCCAGCCCTGCTCCACTTAGACCCTCCAGGGCGGGAAGCAGGACCAGGAAGTGGCAGCTCCTAGGTTTACATTCAATTTAGAATTGGTTTGGATAGGACTGTGAAGACCTTATACACAGCATAGAAACTCCTTCTGCGGTGGAGGACATTGCGAGAGAGTTACTGCAGGGTGATCTTCTGAGAGAAGCAGATTTATGAATCGCAGCTGGACGTTCTGCCTGTCCCTGGCACTAAACTTAGCTACCAAAAGGATGCTCCATGAAGTCCTCAAAGGTTCTTGTGTCTTTCATCTTGTCCAGATAATACACTTATTGACACCTGGAGAAAGTTCACTGGAGCTGCACCAGTGCACCTTACAGTGGCAGAACTGGGTGTTAGTCTGTGTCTGGCATAGGAGGAAGAAACTAACCTGCTATGGGGTTTGGTTGTTGGTGAGCTCAGCCAGCAAGTAATTTCTATTTGCTAGCAAGCAAAGATACAGGCAGCTCTTAGGTTTTGATTAAATCATTATGCAAATGTATGTGCAAGCTCAGAGCTTGTCATCTGGCTCCTGCGAATGGAGCTCTATGCACCAACTTTAGTGACCTAAGACCTGGCATTGTCCCTGCCTTCATCAACACCCAAAATGCGGAATCAGCTTCAAGGAACAGAGATAGGCCTATGTTGATGGGCTCTAAACTGCTTTAGAGCTCTGCTTCAGATCCAGAGCCAGGGTTCTGGTTTGTCTCAGTTTAATGGAAGTTGGCCCAATCCTCCATATTTGGATCTGGACCCAGATACCAACCTCTCCCAACTGTTGGGTGCCATTGGATCCAGCTTGGCTTTCTGCACTAAAAGAGTTGACTGCATTTTATCATCACTTTTGTGCTGCCTCTGGTCTGTGTGATCATCCCCTGCAAGCCTCAACAGTACAAACGGGTGGGAAAGAACCTCTAGGGAGCTCAGCTTGAAGTGGTCCAGATGACAGTCTGGTGTGACTCCTGTGGTACAACAGTGAGGGCTGACCAGGGAAAACCTTTGCTAAGGAATTTAATCTTCTCTTTTAAAATGAAGATATGGGTAGATTGCAGTGTGAAGAAGAAGTCCCTTGTAGAATAGACACAAAATAATGGCGGCTGTAGGAGCCAGGAGGTATGGAGCACAGGGTTGTCTTTCTGTGGCATGAGTGTTTCTGAATCAGACTCTCAACGCAGCGCAGGATGCTGTACTGCTAACCATCTGTGTGTGCATGATTAAGAGGAGTCCTTGTAGTGCATCTGTAAGTGTGGAACAGAGAGTGCCATGCACTGGTCCTGGATCAGTGTGCTTCAGCCTTAATCTGCCACATCCTTCAAAGAGGGAAGCTTCTGGTGGAAACACTTTGGCAGAAGCAAAGGTTTTGGGAAGAGACAAGCTTCTGTTTTCTTTCTCTCATTGAACAGGAAATAGGACTAAGGATCAAGTGAGACAACACTTTTCTTTTCTAGACCATTGCTTCACACACCATTGGACTTCGGACAACGGCCGAGAAAGCAGTCATTGATTATCAGGTGTCTGAAGAGGCAGTCTGGGGTTTCAGATTTATGCTTGTATGCTTTGGGATGCTCAGTAGTTGTAGAATGGAAATTTTGAGTTAAGGAGCTGGGTCTGAGGGGAGTTTGGGATGAAGTCAGTCACACCAGTTAACTACCAGCAACCTCCTAATTCTATCTTGAAACTGCTGCTAGAGCCCTGTTTACACTACAACTTCCAGTCAAGTTTGTAACTCATTAGTGGCACTGCTGAGTCTAATCATGGCTTGTGTCTACATATGCAACACCATTCATACTCAGTTAGTAACCATGGCAACTAACTAGATTTGGTTCAGTTAGGATGTGGTTATTTTTGGTCCCACTGCTGCAGCATGTCCTCTCCTTTAGACCCAGTTGAGATGTCATGACAGCTACTCAGATTTTCGCACAATGCACTGCTTCAAACCTAGAGTAGGTGTGAATACACAACCATCTGTTAGTGGTTGCACTGTAAAAAAATGTGTAATGTGGAGATGTGTCTGGTGTAAAAAGATTAGATGAGGCAATTTACAACATCATCGTTTCACTTGTACTGTGGATGGGACCTTAGACCAATGAATGATGGCTCATATAATTCTGACCCACTCCCCTGTCAGAAAATAGTTATCTTGTGGAAGAGGAGAGATATTTGATGATGGAGTGGGGACATCATATGTGCACTAAAATTATTATACCAAATTTGTGATTTTTTAAAACTAAACTTTATGTATAAAATGTATTTTTTTTAAAAAACTTAATATAAAGTACTTGTCCACAGCTATAAAAACACTGCCAGGCACATTAGCTGTCACTGTTCTGTAAGATGTAGTCAATAGCTGTGAGTCTGTTTGTAATTTTTTTAACAGTTTATGTACATATCGTTATGTCTATTTGCAAGGTAAAGACGGAAGCCCTGATTCCACATAGTTTGTAACGGTGAGATTTCTTGTTCTTATGGTTTGAAATAAACAGCTATGTTTCTCATCTGTGGTTTTGAAATGCCATATTAAACCAAAAAAATCAGTATTTCCAGCAACACTTTGGATCCATGATTTTTTCTGGGGACTCTGGCTTGGGCTGTGGTCTTGTCCCACTAGTTTTGAAACAAAATTAACTGATTCTAGGAGAAGGTTAACAAAAACTAACAATTTCAAATGAAGTTTTTGTAAGAGTTTAAAAAGTTGGAGAGAGGCTTCCCTGGGGCTAACATACTGACCCATGAAACACCCAGGAGAAGCATTGTGTGATTAGAGAAAACTCAGTGCCAAATTCAACCCTGGTGTATCTCTGTTTAACTCAAGAGCCTTGGTCCTTGAATCTAATCTACCCGGATGCCAAGACCCCATGAATCTGTCTGCTCTGAAATGGAAAAAGAGTCAGGGACTATTTGTAGTGTAGATAGGAGTGGTAGATGTGCTGGAGGATAGGGCTGGGACACAGAGTGACAGAGATACATTGGAGGATAGGGCCAAAAAAAAAATCTGATGAGGTTAATGAGGACAAGTACAGAGTCCTACACTTAGGACAGAAGAATCCCATGCATTGCTACTGATTGGGGATCAACTAGCTTACTCAGTAGTTTGGCAGAAAAGGACCTGGGGGTTACGGTGGACAAGAAACTGGATATGAGTCATATGTGAGCCCTTATTGCCAAGAAGGCTAGTGGCACATTGGGCTGCTTTAGTAGGTATATTGCCAGCAAATGGAAGGAAGTGATTATTCACCTCTGTTCAGCACTGCTGAGGCGTCATCTGGAGTACTGTGTCCAGTTTAGGGGCATCCACTACAGGAAGGATGTTGACAAATTGGAGGGAGAGTGGAATGCAACTATAATTATTAGGGGACTGGAATACATGACTGATGAGGGAATTAGACTTATTTAGTCTGCAGAAGAGATGAGTAAGCGGGATTTGAAACCAACCTTCAACTAGTTCCAGGGAGGGTGGAGGTAGGCTGTTCTCATTGGCTGTGTTCACACACACGGGGTTATTTCTATACAGTTGTTTCAAAACAACTTGTATCAAAATAACGCCCTATTTCGAAATGACTTATTTCAAATAATAAAAAAAGTCACTTCGAAATAAGGAGAAAAGCCGGAATCGAAATAGCAATTCCGGACAACAGTTATTTCGAAACAACTCACCGTCGTTTCGAAACAACATGTTCAGACAACGGTTGTTTCGAAATAAGTCGTTTTGAAACCACTGTTGTTTCAAAACAACACGTTCGCACGGCGTTGTTTCGAAACAACCATTGTGAAACAACGTTGTTTCGCCCACAGACTAGGTTTAACTGGTTTCAAAACAACGTCTACACGGCTCTTTTATTTCGAAATAACACTCATTATTTCGAAATAAAAAAAATTTAGTCTACATGACGTATCGATATTTTGAAAGGACGGACCTCGTCCTTTCGAAATAACGATCGTTATTTCGAAAAAGTTAAACCTACCCCCCCTTGAAATAGCCGTTATTTCGAAACGGATGTTTCGAAACAATGGCTTTAGACCCGTTGTTTCGAAACAACACGGCTGTTTCGATCCCGCGGTTTCCCTTATTTCGGGCTCCTTTCGAAATTAGGGTTTTATTTCGAAATCGTTCCTTTCGAAAGGACCGATTTCGAAATAAAGCTGTCTGTGTAGATGTGCCCATCTGAATCAAAACAACTTGGTTCACTGAAAAAGACTGAAATGACCTTGTGACTTAGCCTTCTCTGTATTTATTCACCTGACGTGCTACAGCTTCCATTTCAAGCATCTGATGAAGTGGGATTACACCCATAAAAGCTCATGCAATAAATAAATTTGTTAGTCTTTAAATGTGCTTCAGGAGTCCTTGTTTGGTTAACCCCTTATGTACAGCACTACCGTGTGGCCAGTCATGTCCCTTGGCATAGTGGTTGTGTATGTGAGGGACAATGTTGTAGAGCTGTGTTATACCAGAGAAATGCCCTGCCAACTGTGTAATAATGTAGATGGCTGTGGCACATCACCAAGGATCATCTCCAAGGGCTGAAGCCATAGAAGCATTTGATTGCAGGTGTGTAACTGGCAATGAGTGGCCATGGAGCATGCGGCAAACAGTGGTTACATTTTCAGAGAGCTGCAGGGTGGCAGCTCCGGTGATTTCCAAAGACTATGGGTTCTTTTCCCATTACAAAAGGTAATTTGACTTCAGGCTTCCCATAGTTTGAACCTAACAACTGCTCTGATTTGTTGTTACTGTACAACCTGATCCTATGTTTTACACCCTCTTGCATTTATTTTCATTCCATTCTGTAAGTTCACCCATCTTTGAAGCATCTGATGAAGTAAGATTTTTCTCCCACAAAAGCTCAAGTGAAAAATAAATCTGTTAGTCTTAAAGTGCCACACGACTCCTTGTTTTTTAGCTCTGGCTATGTCACCTTAAATCATCTGTGGCTGCTGGAAGAAGTTGAAGCTAGTGAAACGTATGGCCCAGTACTTTACATTATGGCCTAGGGGCTTCCATTCCCTTAATCAGCAGGTACCCTTATGCCTCTGCCAGGAGCAAGCTAGAGGTCTGGGCCTTACACCCCCAGTGGAAGTGAAATGAGGGGGCAGAACAAGGCCACTGCTCTACATTTCTGATTTCTCACACCCACGAATCCATCTGCAGTCCAGCTGCAGAAAACACAGGGTCTGGAAGTGAGCAGCATGGAATGAGGTAACTGATGGCAACGTGGCAGGGCAGAGAGTGGGGGGGTTGCATTGCTGAAATAGCTTTGGAGGAGGAGGAGGGGGTGGGCGAGAGCGCTAGGCAAGAGAGACTCCCATCAGAGGTGCTGTCAGGCCTAATTCTTGTCATACACCACAACCCACAAGGCCGTATTGTGCAGGGCTGTTAAAACACAATTTTCCCAGCCGCGCACAGAGCTCATGCTTGGCACTTCCTCAGTCCCACATTTCCAGCCCTCCTTTGTCCTCTCCCAACCTTTTTTAAAAATGATTCAGCCCCTTACATTCTGCTCTCTTCTTCCCAGACTCTGCACCATCTAAAGCAGCCATTTCCCCTGGACGTGACCTGCTTGGGAGCAGAGGGAAGGGGATGGACATGGTTTTCTGAAAGCACTCCAATATCTCCCCCCACCCCCTCCACCCTTTTCAGGTTTGCCTTTTCTGGCTACATCCACCCCCTGACCCAGGGACAGAAAAGCTGCATGTCTCCCTGCTAGGGAGGATGGGTGAGTAGTGATTCCCAAATGCTCCCCCCCCCCCCCACACCCCTCTCATATTAGCACCCATGCTTGCTCCATTTGTCTGTCTGCAGGCTAACAATTCACTTCCTGGCCCTTCAGTTCCCAGTCACTCTCTCCAAACTCAACACAGCTATGTCAAAGCAAGCCCACTGGCCCAGCACCATTTGCACAATAAGGAATAAACAGAGGCAGCTTTACATAGCAACTCAAATGATTCCCAGACTGGCCTTGTAGTCAGTATTCCCAGGATGGGACAGAGGACACTCCCTTCCAAAGTGTGGCAAAGACACTCCCTCCTGGTATCTGCTAGTATCTGTTATTCCTATAATTTCAAGCTTTGTGACCATGTCCAAGAACTCACTTGGACCAGGTGCTCCACAGCCAAGAAGCCAGGCTCTGCTCCCAGTCTTGCAACTTGCTACTCAATAGTCAGAGCTTGCCCAGCTCTGGGCTCACAACAGCCCTCTGCTAATCCCCAGACGGGTTATGGCATGAGCAGCAGCAGTTCCAGGTCCCCCCACTGTTTGCCAGCATGGGCCCATCCGTAGAGGAATGGTTGATTCATTCTCTGTGGCCCATTAATTCCTTGGCTTCTCTGCTGGAAAACTGCCGCTGTAGGACCCAATTAGTGCCATGTGGGGATGGTGTTGGTGATGTGGACACCATGGGGCCAAAGTTCCAGTCTGCAACTCAGCACAGAATGGGAAGAAGGGGGCTTTAAGGCGTCTTGGATCTCCTGCATTAGGTGCCAGGGACCTGCTGGTTTCTGAGGCAAGTTGCCACAGCCTCAGGGCTGCTTTCTTTAAGTTCTGACTGCAGTTGTCTCTTACTGGCTGTCCAGCAACCAAGACCAGCTGGATCTTGGCCACTCCTCCTCCCTCCCACAGTACTCTTCTACACAGGGACCTGCAAAGCTGAGCAGCAGAAAGCCATTGTGACAAATATGTATTGTTCATGGAGCCCCCTTAAGCTGGGCTGTTCCCCTGCTGCCCCTGCTGCCCCTTTAAAGTAGCAGAGCACATATCAAGAACTGATCAAACAGCACCAAACTGGTCTGCACTGGGCCACCAAATGCCAATCAAAAAGATGGCTTTGAACTGAGAGACCCAAAAGGCGAAAGGTCTGAACCTCATTAACAATTAGAACTCAAGTGTGGTGTGCCTATAGCAGTGCTTGTCAAAGTTAAAGTCGCAACCCAGTAGTGGGTTGCAGACCCACAGGTATTGGGTCGCTGGCAGCGGAGATGTGAGAGAAGAGGGAAGAGGGAGGTGGCTGCCTCTTGCAGATCTGCAGCCTGTTGTAACACAGTAGAGAGCAGGCGTGGCCACACTGCGGCTCACAAGCTGCATGCAGCTCTTGAAAGAAAAAGTGCAGCTTGCAGAAGAGAAGCCCTGCATAGTTGGAGACGGTGGAGAAGTGGCAGAATGGTTGGAGATGGAAGGAAGAAGCATGGCAATGGTCAGAGATGGTGAGGAAGTGGTGGCATGGTCGGAGATGGTGGAGAGAAGTGCAGCATGGTTCGAGACAGCGGGGAAGTAGCCCCATGGTCAGAGACAGTGGGGAAGCGGCAGCATGGTTAGAGATGGTGAGGAGAAGCACAGCATGGTCAGAGATGGTGGGTAAGAGGGAGCATAGTTGGAGACAGTGGGGAAGCAGTGGCATGGTTGCGGATGGCAGGAAGAAGCGTGGCATAGTCGGAGACATTGAGGAAGTGGCGGCATGTTCAGGGATGGTGGAGAAGTGGCAGCATGGTCAGGGACAGCAGGGAGAAGTGCAGCATGGTCAGAGATGGCGGGGAAGCGGCAGCATGGTCGGGGATGGCAGGGAGAAGCGTGGCATGGTCGGAGATGGTGGGGAAGCAGCGGCATTTTTACTGTAGGCCTAGTTTTCATGGTAACCTTAAGCAAGTATTAGAATCTGATATTAGTAGGATCAGTATTTGCCTTCTTTTTATTATAAAATTAAATTGTGCAATGAATTTTAAACTTAGCAATTTTGGACTAGGTAAAAGTATATGGCTATATGCCTCAGTGCAGCTCACAAAGGTTTTAATAATCAATTTGTGTGGCTCTTGAGTTCCCTAAGTTTGGCCACCCCGATAGAGAGCATTGAGACAGACACCAGGGTCATTAGGATTACCACTGAGGTGCTAATTGTTGTTCAAACAATCTCTATGCCTCCTCTCTGAGTCAGTATCTCTTTGGGCTTCTCTCATTCATATGGAAAGGACTCAGGTCACTGACAAGCAACTTTTGTGTTTTTTATCAATAGACCCAATGAAGAAAAGAAAAAACTTTGAACACCCCCTTATTCCACCATTTCTGGGATGTGGAGATTGCAGTTATTTTTGCAGATTAGGACGTGCCTCTTTCTTCAGTGGGTTGAGAATTCCCTTGTTTGCAACAAAAGTTATAACTTGTACGTTTTAATAAAAACTCTCTCCAGAGATTTTTTGACTGATAATTAAAAAGAGAAGAGAAAAGCACACTGTTCTATTAGGAGCCTGTGTTAGAGTGTATGGTATTTTTCTACAATTAGAAAACCTAAGTAACAGAATAAAATCCAAATCAGGGATGTATCTGCTGGAAGGAGAAGTTTAAGCTGTACACAGACCTGGCTTTGTATGAGGATGACTTAACCTTACTGGGGAACAAGACAGAGAGGACTGTAGTGCACTAAAGCTCACTGCTGCCTTACGTCTCAACAGCAGTCCTGGGAGTTCTGGGAAACTACTGTGCCCCACAACAGACTGAAACTGTGAAGCAACATAGGTTATAACAATGTTTCAATCTGAAGGGGACTGGATAGCCACGTTGTGTTGCTGCCTTATGCAGGCTGACAGCGACAGGGGTCACCAGAGCAAGGAGAGAGGGCTAGCACGCCTTCATTCATAATATTGTGGACAATTGTGTGTTCATGGAAACTCATTCAGACTCAAGGAGCAGATGAAGAGCAGCAGTGAAAGTGGAACCTAGAGGTGCTGCTTCAGTTCCTGGGATTTGGCAGTGGAGAACAGAGCAGGACCTGGAGAAACTTGGACAGTCTCAGCAGCAGACAGGATCTCCCTGGACCTTTCTTTCCAGCCTGGCATTGGCTCTCTTCTCCTTCCCCCTGTCTCAGCACTTCTACCTCATTTCTTCATCCAGTCACCCCCCGCCCCCCACATTTGCAAGGAGCTCACACACACACACTCCAGGCTACTACATGCAGTTTTAGAGACTTGACATACTTCCTGATTTGAGACAGGAGTATGGCATGTGGGATCACCCTCTGCATTTTCCATGTAGGTGATTTCAAATTAGGTGTGTAGATTTTGGAGATGCAATAGAAGCCTCAAGAGAAAGGATGAAAGCCATGAGGGATCCCCCCCGCAGCCATGGTCATTGTTCAATCTTCTGGAGGCAGCCGCTGTTTTTCAGTGGAGGGTCGCCACACAGCAGAGGGGTCCAGAGCTGGGTCCCGACGAAAAAGGTTTGACAACCACTGGCCTATAGAACTGATACTACCACAGTCTTCCATGGAGACCAGACAGTGCTGTATCACTGGTAGTGAGCAACTTAGGTAATTGTTCTGTTTATACCAGGTTATTTTTCTGTGTCTCACACCCCCATTGTTCCTCAGTATCACCCCTACCCCCCTTCCTAACTGCCCTGATCCTCACCATCCTTGCAAGTGTCATGGAAGAGTCCACAATGTAGGGTGATGGATGAGTTAATAAGCACTATGGAAATATCATCCCCATTTCTGGGAGGAGAAAACTGCAGGATCCTGAGGCTCCTAGAGACTAAGATTACCCTCAGTAGTGGGCCATAGCAGCAAAAGGGTGAAGAAAGACATGTACACAGAGGATCTGAACAAAACATCCAGCAACAAGCCACCAGAGCAAATTAAATATTCAGAGTCAGATAACAGTTCATCTTGTGAACTGATCATTGACTGTAATGGCAATTACATCAGGACAGGGGAACACACCCAGAAAGATCGAAGCCAGCAGGAACCCACACACAGCCCAAAGTAAAGGTGAATGTGGCTCCAGATCACTGTTAAGTCTCTACTATAGTTCAGCAAAGCCAAGCCACTGAAGTGAGGAGAGGGCTGCAGGTTGCCCTCTGCTGATGCAGAAATGCTGATTTCTTAGGCCCGGCAATGGTGAGAGGAAAAGAGAGAAGTGTCCTGGAAATCATTTCCAACATTGGACATGCCCCAGTCAGCTCTTTGGGCAGGAATCACTGTTTGGTGGTATGGATGTACAGGACCTAACACAAGAGTCCTGGATGTGGATTGGTGCTCTTGCATGGGAGAATAAACATTGCCAGCAGTTTTTATATTTATGGCAAATGATGATATCTCTCAAAACTTCAAATGTCCACATTAAATCTTATTTTTCTAGGAAAATTTTATGGAAAAAGAAAACATATTGAAAGCTGTTACCTGTCCTCACTTTCTCTCTGTGTATAAGGAACCTTACTCACACTTGAAAGATAACTACCCCATGTAAGCAAGATATTGGAATCAACTTGCAAGTGAGAATCCATGGCTATGTCAACATTTGCAAGTTAGTTTGAATTAAGGAGGCTTAATTCAAATTAACTTAGTCCCTGTCTACACTAGGCTTTCATTAGTTTGAATTAAGGAATTTCTTAATTCAAACTAATGAAAGCTAAGTTTGAACCAGTAAAACCTGCCCTTTAGGTCAAACTAAGCCCTTAGTTTGAACTTGGCACAGTGTGGACATGTAAGTCCACTTTGTTAGTTCGAACTCAGGGCGGTTAGTTTGAATTAACAAAGTGGGTTAAGTCGAATTAACTGTAATTTGACTTAGTCCATGCTGTTAATTTGAACTACTAAGTTTGAATGTAGTACGAACTACTTTTGAATTTATTAGTTCAAATTAACAAATTTGAGCTAAGTCTGGGAAGTGTAGACATACCCCATGTCACTGTACTCCACTAGATGGAAATCAGAACTGGTTTACTGTATATCATAGTCCCCATACTGCTTACTAAAGAGAGAGCTTCCTTTAGTTCAAGTAGCAGGGGATGGTGACTTTGGAGAAGCAAGAGCTGAGTGCTGCTCCCACTACTATCTTGAAGTGGCTGTTTTGCAGCATAATGGCAACACATAAAAAAATCTCATCGAAGGCTGCAGATTCTAAAATGGTTTGCACTTGTCCTCACCCTTGACCTCAAAGCACTTCACAAGCAGATGAGAATGAAACCTGCATGACAAAGTAGGTTTCTATTATTCCCATTGATTATGATTAGCAGGACCTCAGGAGGTGTCTAGTCCAGCCCTCTGCTCAAAGCAGGACTAACCCCAATATCCCAGCCAGGACTTTGTCAAGCTGGACTTAAAAACCTATAAAGATGGAGATTCCACCACCTCCCCAGGTAATGCATTCCAGTGCTTCACTACCCTGCTAGTGAGAAAGATTTTCCTAATATCCAACCTATACCTCCCCCACTGCAGCTCAAGACCATTGCTCCTTGTACTGTCATCTGTCACTACTGAGAACAGCCTAGCTCCAGCTTCCTTGGAACCCCCCTTTCAGGTACTTGAAAGCTGCTATCAAATCACCTATCATTCTTCTCTTCTGCAGACTAAACAAATCTAGTTCCCTTAGCCTCTTCTCATAAGTTATGTGCTCCAGCCCGTAGTTATTTCTGTTGCCCTCCATGGGACTCTTTCCAATTTGTCCACATCCTTTCTTCACTGGGGGGCTCAAAACTAGACACAGTTCTCCAGATGTGGCCTCACCAGTGCAGAACAGAGGGTAATAATCACTTTTGTCTATGTGCTAGAAGTGCTCTTACTAAAGATGCCCAATATGCCTTCAGCCTTCTTGGCAACAAGATCACACTATTGACTCATATCCAGTTTCTTCTGTCACAGAGTGCATCAGTGGAAGAACCAGCTAGAGAACCCTGAATGCTTGGCACCTACACTAAGCACTAGTCACACAGCCCTATGACAGCTGGTGTCTGGCTGGACATTGTGCTGCAATCTAAAAATGCACATGACTATGTCCAAAAATGCAACACCCATTGTGTCTCCGTGAGGGTTTAATTCCTCATCTCTAAAGGTTCAGCTAATTCATGTAGTACACAGGACACACACAGTAGCTTGTTACTGGCAAAATTAAATCCCAACAGGCTTTTTGGCCTGAAGCAGAAGAGTCAAACTGCCAGTTGGAGCACCCACAACTGGTCGAAAGGACATCACCAATGACAGCAAGTCATGGGTTGGTGCATTGAGGCACAAGGGAGGCTGTTTAAAGCATCTGGTGACATGAACCAGCAGCATGGTGCAAAGTCCCCATAATAACAAAGCTCAGAGTATGGATGTCAGAGAGCCAGGTAATCCTTTGGGAAATCTCTTATGCAATTTCTTTTAAGGATGCCTTATCCAGATGCAGATTGGTCTAGGATAAATAGGATGCTAAAAGCATCCTGATCTGATGGGGAAACAAACTGTATTTTTGCCTGCTCAGTTCAAAGTCAGTTGATGTTGCTACGTGACAACAGTGTATTTTTATTTCCCATCATTTATTGACTCCAAGCACTTAAAAATTATTAAGGCCACTATTATTCTTACCAGACTCATTTAATTGGTCATTTAATGTGAAAAATAAATCTGTTAGTCTTAAAGTGCCACACGACTCCTTTTTTTTTTCATTTAATTGAGCAAGCACATTCTTCTCATGGGGTATGTCCACGTCTCTTTTGTTTCGAAATAACACTGGATATTTCGAAATAAAAAAGATTAGGTCCACACGACATTTTCTTATTTCAGCTTAAAACAGCTTAAACCCCATTCATTTTGAAACAGCTGTTATTTTGAAATGGTTATTTCGAAATAACGCCGTCTGGACATGTTGTTTCGAAACAACACCATTGTTTCGAAACAACTGTTTCAAAACAAAATGTCCAAACGGCCTTATTTTGAAATAACCATTTCAAAATAACAGCTGTTTCGAAAGCAGGCTTTCCCTTAATTCGAATTAACATTTTCTTAATTCAAATTAACTTATTTCGAAATAAGGACTTTATTTCAAAATAACTCATTTCAAAATAACTTATTTTGAAATAATGATGTATGTGTGAACATAGCCACGAAGTATAAAGAAATGAATTTCTAATACAACACAACCACCTTAACTCTGGCCCAGGGGAAGTTCTTGAATACTCATTTGTTCTACAGAGTATTTTTATGTTCTTTATTTAGTTATTTAAGCATTACTGTTAAATAGGAGACATTATCAGCTTATATTTATCAACCAGCAGAACAACGTTGTGGTAAAGCACTTATAACTACTGATTCTTAGGAATGATGTTGTATATGTAGTTTAATAGGAAAGTGAGTAAGGGTATCAGTTTATGATAGATTATATATATGGTCTTGCATTTGAGACTGATTAATATGTTTATATATATATATACACACACATACATATATATATGGTTTTACACACACACACACACACAGAGGTTTTCAGAAGGCTTGTATGTGTAGTTTATGAGCGTGAAGATGAAGGAATGATATTCATTTGGGTTCAGAACTAAAACTGTAGGATTATGATAAAATGTGCATTGCTTTGTGCATCAGAAGAATGTGTGTTTTTCTTACATAGGCTGGACCGTACAAATCTTTACTTATTCGTGCCCTTCTCAGCTTCAACAGGCCTGTGCACATAAATTTTCAAAAGTGTAGGATTGGACCCTAAACTGGTGTCATGGATAAGTGTTTGAAGGATCAGGGCCAGAAGGAGAGGAAGCAAGGATGAAAAAAAAAATGGAAAGAATAGGAAAAAATGGAGGAGGCTGAAAGTGAAAATGGAAAGAATAAATGAGAGGCACAAATAAAGGGAAAGCACTACATACATAGCCTTTTATTTAAACTTACATAAATAATAGTTTCTTTGACCCCCTACTCTGTCTAATGCATTCCTCTTGTTTAAATTATTTCACTTAATGCACAGAACATCCAGTGGGGTTTCTACCCTGGAGAAGCATATATTGTTTTTCTTTAAATATGTTTATTTGGCCAAATCAGATCACTTTTCTTTGGCGGAAAAGAATGTTATTCTGCACTTTTGCCAATGCAGATTCTTCATGTTGTTTTTGGTGCCCTTTGCTCTTTGTCACAGTCAGCCTCCCACCCTCACTTCCCCCGTCTCACTCATTCCAAAGGCATTTGGGATGGGGCCAGAGATGCAGTGTTACAGAAATGCTTCCTTATGAGAGCACCAGAGGAAAGGAGAGAAAATAGTGTGAGACCTAGGAAGACTGCAAACTCAGAACCAAATTAGAGAATATTTATACCAGAGGCAGAGAAATACAGTCTCCGTATAGCCCAGATCCTACACCATTCCTTGCAATGATCCTGACTGGCAACAGCATAGCCATCCTCTATCCCAGGGGTTTTCAAACTTAGGGTCAGGACCCAGTATTGTGTCGTAGGCCCTCAAGCACTGGGTCGCGGAACCTTCTGCTGCCACAGACAAAAGACTGGAATGCATTGCTCAAAGATATAATTATTGGGTTGCAGGCATAAATGATTTTTTTCCAACTGGGCCCTGAGGAAAAGAGTTTGGAAACAACTGCTCTACCCTGTAGTCAGAATTTACTTATTGCATGACCTTTTATGGGAGAAAAATCCCACTTCAGATCCCACTTTCCCATCTTCAAGTGTCTGACAAAGTGGAATTTTCTCCCACAAAAGCTCATGCAATAAATAAATCTGTCGGTCTTTCAAGTGCCACTGAACCATAGTCTCCCCTATTTCCTTCTCCCCACACCTGGGCATAACCACACTTCCTGTACCATTCCATATTGCTGGAACTGGAGTTCTTCTTCGAGCGCTGCTCAGATACATTCAGAAATAGGTGTCTCCATGCCAGAGCACTGGATTAGTCGGAACTTTTTGCCCTAGCCTGTCAGAAGAGGGCAGGCAGCCACTGCCCTGCCGCGCCACCCCATGGCTATATATGTGGCTGCCACCCAGCCCCTCCCTAGTTTCATTTCTTCTGCCTTTGCGTCGGTTGTGGAACTGCTCGCTCCTTGCGCTTCACAAGCAGACTGTCCTTCGTCGCTTTATGAGCTTTTCGCCCAACTGGGAGCACCTATTTGTGGATTTAGTTCCACCGAAGAAGGTCTCCCCTCTTGGGCCGGAACATCGCACTACTCCATAGTCTGCCATGCTGGGGTTCGAACCCTGCGCCAAATGCGGCAAGGCCTTCTCACGGGACGATCCCCACAGGAAGTGCCTCTGGTGCCTTGGCAAAAGCCACATGACCACCACATGCTCCATCTGTCTGTTCTTCAAGCCGAGGACAATCAAGGATGGGGAGCAAAAGCGCCATGCCCTGGCCTCTGAGCAGGCTCAGCACTTCTCTCCTGAGGCTTCAGGACCTCCTGCAGCACTGCGTGCCAGTTTGGCACCAGAACCCGCCAGGCACTGTGCTGACAGGGGCCACAGGAAAAGCCTGGTACCGACCTCGGTACTGCGGCACCGACACAGCCCCACGTCTTCAACACAGGGCTCTCCCTGGGATGGGTCGGGCTCAACCCTGGTACAGCTGCACCAATATAGCCCCGTGCCTTCAACACGTGGCTCTCCCTGGGACTGGTCACGGTCAGTGCTGATCCCGACAACCCTGGAGGCAGTGGAGGCTGGCAGGGCACTCGTCCTGCTGCCTACACCTTTCTCACTGGCACCAGTTAGAAGGGGCAAGCCGGCCCAACTCAAAGGCCTGGGCCCAACTCAAGCGGCACCACTCTTCTTCCCTGCCACAGGCCCCGGGCTTCAAAGCTCCAGAGCCTGTCAGCCCCTTGGGACCAGGTGTTGTGGAGCTGTCCCCATGGCAACATATCACCCTGCCATCTCCGGTACCACCGCATGGTTCCCAAGATGCTTCCCCCTGTTCCAGCCCGGAGGAAGGGGCTTCAAAGGGCTCTAAATGGCCTTGGCGCCGGGTCTTGGCGCCATTGCCCTTCTGGTACCACCCTCACGAATGGTCACCGCAAGAGGCCTCTGTGACTGTGCTGGTACAACCCCCGGCACCAGAGAGAGCCTTAAACCCAGTACCGTCTTCTTACATGGGCGATTTGTCGGTGCATTTTGATCTCTTGTGCCATGTCTCAGCCCACATGGGGATGGAGGTCCAATCCTCCAAGGCACCCTTGGATGCTTTATTTGGCCCAATGTTCTCCTCGGTGGAACCGGTTACGGTTCTCCTTTACCCTAGCATATGGGACCTGGCCACCTCCCACTGGCAAAACCTGGGTTCCATCTCCCCGGTCTCAGATATGGTGGGTCTCAAGTACAGGGTCCCGGGGTCAGAGTTCCCCTCACTCACCTATCACCCAGTACCACCTCATGCTGTGGTGGAGGCAGCCTTAGGGCCAGGACAGACTCCCCACGATCCTCTCCCGAAATCAAGGGACGCGAGGGAGTTAGAGCTACTGGGAAGGAAAGTATACTCTGCCTCAGCCTTCCAGTTACAGGTCGCCAAAATCAGGCCCTAACAAGCCGATACATGCTGGATGTGTGGGAGTCACTAAACAGATTCAGACATCTACTCCCACCTGAGGCCAGGGAAGAGTACGATGCCTTCTTGGAGAAAGATAAAATAGCCTTTCAGGACCTCCTTTTGTCAGCCTGGGACGTGGTGGATACGGCGACCTGCACCATGGCCTCTGCAGCAACCCTGCGCCACGCAACTTGGCTTTGGGAAGCCAGAGTGCCCCTGGCCTCTCAGCAGGTGGCCCTCAATTTCCCCTTCAGGGGCGACTCTTGCAGACTGCTCATGACCCCCGGGGGGAGTTAAAATATCTCGGCCTTCTCCTGATGGGGCCTCTTCCACGTCCTCCAGCCCCATAGGGCCCCTTGGTTGACTGACCCCCACCTACCCCTTCTCACTAGTTACTGGTGAGGACTTAATCCTCACCGCCACAACTTCAATCCAAAACCCACCTGGGGGACCTTCCCAGCAAGGCCCTCCCCCCTGCACCTGTGACGAGGGACCCCCAACTGGTCAATCAGCACTACTGTTTACGTTCACAGCCATGCTGTCAACCATCCAAACTCTGCCATGGACTGCCCTCTGCCTCAGTACCATTCTCCAGAGCTGAAAGACAGCCTTCTCCCTCTCCCTCTGGGTGAGGGTGGACGGTTCAGAGGTTAAGTAGCCTCCTTCCTTTCAAGTAGGATTGAGGTTGGACATATATACATACTTCCGCGGTTACCCCCAATACCTGAGGGGACTTTATAGCGATCACATGGGAACCTGCGGCCAAAATCCTGTGGACATCCCGTGGAGGTCAGTTTTTGCTCCCAGGGTGCTATCACACCCCATACACAACACCCCCCTTAGGTGGCAGCTCCTTCACCTTTTGGGAAGACATAAGGGTTCACAGAGCACACTCCAGACACTGAAGAGTGTATTGCCCTTCGATCCCAACTACAAACCAAACAGAGCCCTCCCGTTTACTGTGATTATTTCCACACTGGGAGCTTCACTCCTGCATGCTCCCCCAGGGACAAAGTCCTACCGCACCCCCCCAACTGAGTGGTCGGAGACTCTCTTGTTGACCGTTGTTTCTTCCCTGTCCCCCCCACCCCCTGCCCTGAAACTGGGGGTTCCTATGTACCGCTCTAACCAACCCCTTTCTGATTGTTACTACAGGGCTTGGATTAAACACAGCTCACGTCTGATCAACCCCATCCAAGTTCCTAAGATATGTGCCTCTAGCTCAGGATATGGCTACCCCTTCCTGAACCCATAGAGCAGGGATATCGCTTCCACCTGTCAAGTGCCAGACATGCAGGCCAGAGCCTGTCTAAGGATGCAGGCCTTTGATAACTTGCCTGCAGGCACCATGCCAGCGATGAAACCCCTATACTCGCTACTACCACTTGGTTCACAGTATGGTGAACAACTTGCTGACGGGTTGCACCAACTGGGCCCCCACCTCATTTCTACCTACCCTACAAATAGGGGTTCCTCTTTCCTCTCCAGGCCTGTCGTTCACAGCTACCTGGAATGAGCCGTGAAGACTGAACGTCTGTACATGGGGTCCTTTTAACAAGGGAACCAGCATTACTTTTCCCTTCTCGTTCTCCCCAACTTTAATGTGCCTAACCCCTCCCACTCAAACTGAGGGCTCTCAGGCCATGACCATCAGAGGACATGAGGTAATAATACCAATGTTCCTCTCTCACCCCTCTGTCACTCGGTCAGAGCTGAACACACTCGCCCCTCTGCCCTCCTCTCCAATCTCGCAGTCAAGCTGCCTGGTTGATTCAGCAGGCAGGCTAGATGTCTTGATCCTCAGAGTCAAGAGTCCAAGACCTGTGATGGAATTCACTCTCAGGGTAAGATCTAATGGCAACAGTAGCACACTCATAGTAGACACTTCAGATAAATCGAAAGTCTCATGAAGATATGGCAGGATGTGTGCCTTCGGGGTGGCTGACTTTTGCACCGTTCTCACAGAGGACACCGCTCCCTCCTCCCGTATATCCATTATAATCCTTGGGGAAGAAGGGGTTAACACTCTGGTCAGTGAGTCCCAGGACAGCCAATAGAAACAAAGCACAGGTTTTTTTAATTGGAGCGACAGCCTTGCCTGTTCCTGCTTGGATGCAGCAGAGCTCCTGGGAGGATCAGGAGGAGGCCAGAGGGGCCTGAGGAAGGATCCAGCGACATCCTTATCAAAAATAAGCTCAAGTTTGTCACTGAGCAGGCATGAGTAGAACAGGCAATGTTTATTTAGACACGGTCAGGGTATTTTCTTTTTTTTTGTTTTGTTTTTGTATTTCTCTGTTCTGAGCACATGTACCCCCTCCCACTACCCTGTAACTATCTAGATTAATTCTCAGAGAAGCAACTCTCTGTATTTCTTATCTGTTCTTTTTAATTAAAGATTTTACCTTTTAAGTAGCTCTGGTTCTGTGTCCTGAAAGGCAAGGGGTTTGTGTGCATGTGCCTCAGACTGCACAGCCAGCTACTAAGAGGGATTCTGTTCCAGTTCCAACTGATATCCCAGCTGGGGGTCAGTCAGTCTCCCGAGAGAGTAATAAAAGTGATTGAGGATATCTCACAGGAAGGAATTCCCAAGTGTGCCTTCCTGGGTTTCAAGAGGTTTTTGCATTTGGGTGGTGGCAGTGATAACACTCCAAGGCCAGGAATTGGAGTCCCTGGAGAGTTTTAAGACCAGGCTTTAAGGCCAGTGGCTTTTAAGGCCTGATGCAGGCCCCCACCTTCTGCACTCAGAGTGCCAGAGTGGGGAAACAGCCTTGACAATCCCGCTTGCTCCCTAGGGGCCCTTCCTTTAGGAGCCCCAATCCTGATTTACACCTCTCTGCGTCACCAGGCCTAAGGTTGGCGCCACACCGGTTGGGCTTTCTCTGGTGGTACTGTGTCATGTAAGCCAATGCGAGCCTAATTCCGTAGGCCACGGAGATCTGGCATCCGGGTTTACCGTACTGATGAGCCTACTCTTGGGTGCCACTTCATTGCAATTTCTTTGCCCCTATACTCCTTCAGCCGTGTGCCACCCGCTGAACTCAGGAAAGAAAGGGGGGAGATAACAATGATATCACTCCCTTGTGTCTTCACAAGGCTATCGATATTGACAGTCCTCTTCAACAGGAACCACCACAGCGTCATCGGCACGCTCACGTAGGCCTGGGATATATTCATCGGGTTCACGAAAGTTCCTTCCTGGTCTTCCTGTATAAGGCCGTTGGGTGGGTTAGACACCTTCCCTTCCCCACACCTATCCAGGTGCTTCATTCCCAAATGCACTGTATCAGGTCATCAGCTGCTGCCTCCACCTACTTACACTTCCCCCTTTCTATCTGGGGCAAAGTAACTCTCCTAGTCCCTAACCACTTTTGGTAGTCCATCCCTTCTTTGGACACCAGGCGTGCCAGATTCATGTTCCCATTGGGCTCATGGGCCGCAAGTACTCTACACTAGCCAACTGAGGGAGACATGGTCTACCTTATTGCAGTGTCGGTACTCACCACTCCCAGCCTGACAACCCTCCGGTCCTCTATTTTCACTATGGGAGGTATGTTTACTCATGTTGCTGCCAGAACACTAACCCCTCTGGCACTCTCATGCCTCTGCCAATATGCTCTTAGGCAGAGTGGTTAGAGGTGCATTCCTCGGCTATAGCCACTATGTGTTGGTATCATGTTTATGGGTAAGGTGACCTCAGGCCAACATGCCCACGCACACCAATTGGTGTTTGGGCAATCCAGGCGTACTTCTCTCCACTGGGTTACGTCCTACATCTCCAGGCTACCCTTGCTGGGATGAAGGTCCTTAGGTCAATTTCTTAGACCCTCGAGGACCCGCTCGCTGGACATCTCAGAGTTATGCTATGCTGAAGGCAGAAGAGCCAGCTCCACCCGCCATCCATCAGCATGGCTAACAGTCACCTGTTTCTGAATCTATTCAAGAAGTGCTCAAAGAAGAACAGTGGGTTACTTACCAGTAACCGTCCTTCTTCAAGATGGGCTGCTCGGATTCATTCAGAACCCTCCCCCCCCCGCTTTTGGAGTTGGTGACTCTTAGGAACTGGGGAGGGGCTCGACGGCGGCCACATATATAGCCATGGGGTGGTGCGAGGCAGGAGGTGGCCACCTGCTCTCTTCTGACAGGCTAGGGCAAATAGTTCCGACCAATCTGGCACTCTGGCATGGAGACACCTATTTCTGAATGAATCCAAGCAGCCCATCTCAAAGAAGGATGGTTACTAGTAAGTAACCCACCATTACTAGGATTCCCATGCTGCCAGCATGTCTGAAACACCTGCTGCAGAGAGTGGACCTGGGAAGTGCTGAGAGTTCCCAACAGCCAGAGATGGTGACACGCACCCAGTTGGAACAGGCTGGACACTGTCTAGAGCAGGAGCTGCCTTCTCAGGGTTCACCTGTGACTGAACATGTTGATTTAATTTGTACCAAGAACCTTCTGACCCTGAGTGTCCCCTGGCACAGAATTTAAACACTCCTATTCACAGAGAAAAAACACATTGAAAAAATACAGCCCAGTTAATATTTCCTCAGCAGGATGAAAAACAATGTGTCAGCCACCACCTCAGCAAGCAGTTAGGAAAGAAAATGACATATAGGAATACCAACAGAGCAAGAAGGGGCTGCTTTTGTCTAAACAAGCAAAGGGGGGTACTGTATGTGTACTGGGTGACTAACCCAGCTCAGATGAATACATACAGGCTGGGGAAGAAAGTGGAGCTGTGTTTAAAAAACACTTTCAAACACAGTTTTGTTTTCTTACTCCACACTAGCATTGTGCACAAGTCTCAAAACCAAACTCCTTCAAAGTCTGGAGTTTGCTAATAGTTCTGTAACCTTTCTGCCAGGCCAAGATGGCAGCAGCAAAGGGCCAGGTTCCCAATGTTACAACACCAACCAGCTCAAGCCCCTACCCAGTCTCCTGTGAAATCATGATGGCCTGGAGGGGCAATGCTTCCCCGCTCACAAGCACAAGTCTGAGTCTAGTACATCTACCTTTTAACAGTAACATAAAAGAATATAGAGAGAGGCAATATCAAAGCCAGCACTGGTTTGGAGATAAAGTTCAGGGCAGGATTCCCACCAAAACCAACAAGTAGAACTCACTCCACTCTGGTCTATGTAGAGCATATCTTTCACTTCTCCCTTATCCGCATACTGACGATCAGAGCAGCCATCATAGTTTTAATGTCCACCTCAAAAGGGGGGGAGGGGCTCAGCCCTCCCCTCCAGTTGTCTTCTGCCCCCTCAGGATCTGTTCACACCACCCACCATCCACTGGCCCTGCCCTCTTGTTGCTGGCACCACCTGCTGGTCACTCATGCCCTCCGCTGGCTGCTTGCGCTGGCCGCTCACACCATCTGCTGGCTCCACTCACTGGCTGCTGGCATTGTGTGCTGGTCACTCTCACCACCCACTGGCCATTCATACCATCTGCTGGCTCTTCCTGCTGGCTGCTGGCACCACCTGCTGGTCACTTGCGCTACACACTGGCTGTTCGTACCAACCCCTGGGTTCACCCAGTGGCTGATGGCACTATCTGCTGGCCACTGGCACCACCTGCTGGTGACTCTTTAGCTCTTGGAGAGGATTTTGGCTCCAGACTTCAGCAGAGACTGCTCCTCTGATCAAAATAAGAAAGAAGACTGCACAAGGAGTCATCAAGTCTATCTTTTAACAATGGGAAGGGGGGTGGGTAGGCATTACCTAAAGCAGTGATTTTCAAACTTAGGGTCAGGACCCAGTACTGGGTTGCAGCCCCTCAGGCCCTAGGTTGCAGCGCCCCCTACTGCCATCACTGAAAGACTGGAATGCATTGCTCAAAGATGTAATTTTGGGGTTATGGGCATAACTGCTTTTTTTTCAAGAGTCATGAGAAAATAAATTTGAGAACCACTGACCCAAAGCATTGCTCTTTAGCAGAGCTGATGCTACCCCCAACCCCCAGCTCCAATCTTGTAAGACTGAAAAAAAAAGTTGATCACTCTTCCAAGTTCTGTGTTGCAGATGGAGACTTTTCCATCAAATAGACTAAACAGAGTTTATACAATCAAAGGGTAAAGTGCCCAGCCTCTAGACCTGGCTTTCAGTTCTCACCCATCTCCGCTGCAGACACAGACCTGGCCATTTACATGAAAACCTCATCCAGTAAGTACTTGTCCAGCAAGCAGGGGTTTGTGCCCAAAAGCTAATGCCTTACTGTATAATCTCTGGATACATTAGGCATTGGCATTCAGTCCTGGGCTCCCTGCCTTGCTCTGCCAGCTAGGCCCAGTCCAACATCATCACCCCCTCCAAGGGGAAAAAGAGCGTTTCACCTCCAGACTCAGTCATTTGTATCCTAAAACTACATACAAAATGGAGGCCACCTTGCAGCCTAACCACACTTCTCTGAAACCTAAGTAATAGTACAAGCCAGAGCTGTAACATGCCGTTTCACCGCCCAGGGCACATTCTAATTGGAACATGCCACTTGCCATTAGCGGCGCTTGGGGCCAGCGCCGTGAAACGTGCTTTTTAAATGAGTGGCTCTATTGAGCTGCTCCGGCGCGCCAGGGGCAAAGCCCCATTGGCCCAACCATAATTATGGCCCTGCTCCAAGCCTCCATGAAGCCAATGGAAACTCCATTCTCTTTGCACCCACTAGGTAGCCAACCCCTGATAAAGGAATCCAGCTTCTCACATCAGGCCTCCATTGTTTTCTTTCAGGAGCTAAGACTGCAGGAAGACAAACAGTGAGGAGAATAGACATGGAATCAAAAGACATGCCCATGGCACAGCCCAGGCACTAGAAGGCCACCTCTAACCTGTCCTGTTTAAATACCCCTAAAACAACTGAGTCATAATCCAAGGGAAGCCAGAATGGTTCCAAGAGAAACACATTTAGCACTGCCCAGCCTGCGTATTATGGTGGGAGGCCTCTACCTATCACGGTCTCTGTGGACAGCCTAAGAGTTTGTCCAAGTGCCTAGTCACTTTCAGTTCCTGTGTACATTTTCTTTCTTTAAAAAAAAAAAATAAAGTAACCTTAGCAACCACAGCTGGCAAGAGTGAAAATGCATTTCTGTGCCCTATTAGGAGACATTCCCATCAATGACCTCACTCCATTCACCCAGCCCTTCATGTCTGTCTTTTACATAGACCTAGAATTTTGGCAGAGACCAGCAGGACCTTTGGCTACTAAAACTCAGGAGGTTGTATGCGCACTGAGCCACAAAGCTCTACCCCCTCCAACTGGAATTAAACCACAGCCTTCTGACTGCAGGGAGAGAGCATCTCTAATTGTCAGATTGGAACACTGAGTGTTTTTTCCAGCTAAGCCATCAGTTACCTATGGGCAAGGCACCATTGTGCCTCAGTTTCCTCTCTGTAAAATGGGGCAATATCTCCCTACCTCATGGCACCATGGTGAAATGTAGCTAATAGTTATAAAAATGTTAATTCAAGAACCTCAGATGAGTAAAGAGCAAAGTATTATTATGTTTTCAAAGTGATGTCCTAACTTATTGGGTGTCTCATAGCCTGATAGACTCTAAGGTCAGAAGGGTGCAGTATGATCATCTAGGCTGACCTCCCACAGAATGCAGGCCACAAAACCTCACCCTTCCACTCCAGCAATAAGCCTCCAACCTATGACTGTAAGTCCTCAAATCATGAGTTAAGGAGTTAAAGATACAGAGAATTCAAGGTACAGAAAATTCACCAGCAGGTGAGCCATGCCCCATGCTACAAAGGAGATGAAAACCCAGAGTCCTAGCCAATCAGCTCCCAAATATGAAGATCAGTTAAACCCTGAAAGCGTGGGCAAGACTCACCAGTCTCACCAGTCTGCTTTGCATAGTGAAGTCTATGCAACATTCCTGGGGAGGGTGAAGCAATCAAACCACAGTGCCTTTGTCTGTTAAAGTTCTCTGCAATGTGGCCTTCCCCTCCACTACACAGCTTGCCCCTCTACCATGAGGCCCTGATCTCCGTTGGCACCTGCTGGTACAAGTACTACCATTGCATGCAAACCAGTGCCAGCAGAATGATGTGACTGTGTGTCGCTGGCTCTGCGGTGCCAACAGCACAGAGCAGTTCTCCCTGGACTGGGTGTGCTGCTGGGGGGGCTTAGTCTAAGCGGCTGACTGCCATGCTGTTCTGAGCGGCTGTGACATTCCTTCCAGGTCACTGAATTGTCTTTAGACTTGCTTAGCCACTGTGAAAACAGGCTCCAAACTGCTCCCAGTGCAGCAAGACAGCAGGGGCTGAACCCACACAGCCCTTTCCACTCCCCTCCCCCCCCTCCAGCTCTCATGATTGCCATGCAACCACTGTCAGATAGACTGAGGGGCTGGCAACGTGTCTCCCAAGCTGTGCTCTGCTAAGACCCATGAATGCCATGTGTAGAGAGGGACCCCCTCGTGCTAAATGAAAAGGGGAGCAAGCTCAATAGCCAGCGCCCTAAAGGACTCTCCCCACTCAGCATAACCCTCTCACAGTGATTTTCCCAAAGCCGGACAAAAAATCTCAGGCAAAGAATGTGCCGCTTGTTGGGGAATTTTCCGCCAAGGCCCCAGGGGCTGCTTCTCACACATGATTAGTGTGTTTACCCTTGTAACACGGGCAAAGCCACACAATAGGGTCTCTGAGGAGACATTTCCCGCCATTCCCCCCCCCCCCGTAGCCCTTTTCTTTCCTCTTGCCCCCCTTTTCCTTCCTTCTTCCCCTTGTTGAGGAGATAAAAGGCTGAATTTGTGAATCACTTGGCTCCACAGAAGAGAATCACAAAGGCTAGGAGAGTGGAGCCCTTACATGCTGGCTGTGAAAGGAGGTGGGCCTAGCTGCTGAAGAAATGCCTTTGGCAGAGCAGATGATTTCCTCTTGCCCCCTGTTGTGGAGTTACAAGGTCTGGGGGTTGGGGGAGGGGTATTGTGACACCACTGCTGGGATTCAGGCTCCTCCAGGGACTGATCATAAATAAAACAACAGCTAGGGGTTTCCCGAGGGTCACCTCACCTAGCCAGGGCACAGCCAGCTCTGCAAGAAGCCAGCGTCCCTGTCCCAGCCGCTGAACTCAACCTCTAGCTGTGCCAAGTGCCTGCCTGGCCTGGGCATTCACTCACAGGCAGTGTGGAAGCAGCAAAAGGAAAGGACGACCTGGCATGAGGCATGGGGAGCTGGGAGCATGGAGGGCAGGGTAGGGAGTGGGGACAGGATGGCAAAAGGTGAGCCCAGGCAGAGGGGTGGGATCTGCACGGGGCCAAGTGACACTGATCAGGGGTAAGGCTACCAGATACCAAAGCATGAAAAGGAGAACAGGAAATTATGAAAAGGAAGACAATGGAGGACACATGGAGAAAATGCACTGTTAATGTAATATTCTTTTTGGGGGGGGGGGCCCTGAAATGCTTCCCCCTACAAATAGGGTGTTCCAGGGCATTCCAGCATACTTTAACCCCTGTAAGTAAAAAGCCAGACAAAATCATGTATTTTTAAAATGCCTGGAGGATGGAGGACGTGAAGGTAAAAAGGAGGATGTGTCCCTCTTTTGCCTGATATCTGGTAACCCTAATCAGGGGGTTTGTGTCAGTGCTGAGACTAATGATGAGACAAATGATTATGGATGAGGAGGCTAGAGTCACACTAGCATACCAGACAGTGAGGTAGATCCTAGCTGTTCTGGGGGGCAGGAGAGGCAAGCATTTCCCCCATCCTCTTCACCAAAGAGATGTTCTTCTTCAAGAGCTGCTCACATCATTCTTTTACAGGTGTCTATGTGCCACAGTGCACAGTTGGACAGAAGACTTTTGCCCTAGCCTGTCCATGCAGGGTCAGTGGCCAACACCCCCTCAGTGACGCTTACCGCGGCTATATATATGACCCTGACCCTTCCCCTCTCCAATTCTTCCTTTCCACCCTCAACAACAGTACTGGAACAGCCCACCCTTGCACTTCTGCAAGCGCCTGTCTTTTCATCCTTTTGTTTTCAGTTTCAAAGACCTTTTTGTCTCTGTTACTCCCCTGTGATCCAGTAGCACTACTGAGTCCATCAAGTACCCTGAACAGCACACCAGATCCCCTCCAACTATGCCTGGCTTTAAACCCTGCGTGGCATGCAGCAAGACCTTCCCACTGAATGACCTGCACGAGAAGTGCCTAACATACCTGGGAGAGTCTCACCGAGTGGACAAACATTCCATCTGTCGCCCCTTAAAATGAAGGACCCAGAAGGACAGGGAGCAGAGACTCCACAGCATGGCCCTGGAGCAGGCCCTGCAGCCAGTGCCAAGTACATCTGGGATGCCAAGAGGTCCATTTGGACCATGTGCACAGTCCGCACTGGAGCCTCCTTGGCACCACTCCCCAAAGCAGCTGAAGAAACCCTGATCAGGGTCAGACTTGGCGTAGGTTCCAGTTTCACCCCTGACACCACCACCCCAGGCAAAGGGCCAAGAGCAGCTGCCAATGCCCTCAACACCAGAGACCTCTGAGGCAGCAAAGGCCCTGCTGCAATTCCCAACCCCCCACATCAGTTAAGCCCAGAAGATCAAAGGGCAAACTGGCCTTTCTCTCCAAGGCCTGGGTGAGTACAGGGCAGGAGTCTCCAAAGGCACACTACTTAGGAGACAAGGAAAAGCCCTTCTCTGCCACTTGGACCTCCCCAACTCTTCCCCCCTCAGAGCTTGAGCAGGAAGAGGAAGGGGAGTACCCCACCTTCTCCCCAGAGTCCTCTCCTGAGCATTCCACACTTGCAGGGCTCTCGATGTGCTAGGTCAGGTCTGGCTTGTTCGTTGCCTCCAGCACCAAAAGTCGGCACCGAAGATCCCCGTTGCCTCTGGCACTGACCCCATCAGCCTGTGAACAGGCCAGGAAGCATCGCAGAAAATGATCCCTGACGCCTCCTCAACGCAATGGTTCATGCACTAGCTCCTCGGCGCAGGCAGTGTCAGCACTGACGTCAGCCCGCTACTCCCCAGAACTGACCAAAGGCGAGACCCAATCTCATAGCCATCAGTGCAATTCTGACTGGCACTGACATGACAGAGGCCCCTCCCCAGTGTGGCATGATTTGACGGCATGTTCAGTCAGAGACTGGTCCAGCTAGCAATTGGACTGGCCAGCACACGACGAGCCCATGAGACCAGACTCTTCCAGAGCCCAGCACCGGTCATCCTAGGCGCAGTACTTCGAGGGTCACGTCATCTTCCTCCTCAGCTGAGGCTGCCTATCAAAGATCCCTGGCCTATAGGGACGACCCCTGTGCCCATCAAGACCTCTTGCGGTGCATGGCAGCAAACCTAGACTTAAAAATAGAGATGGCCAGGGAGGATTTCGACCCCCTCTTTGATGTGGGAAATGTGGCCCCTTCCACCAGAGTCACTGCCCCCCTCCAGCGAGGCGGTATACAAGATTGCCAAGGCCCACTGGCAGACGCCATCCTTAAGCCCGCCAGTGTCCAAAATGGCTGAATGTAAATATCATCTCCTGCCAGACAAGTTTGGATTTCTGTTCACCCACCCCACGCCTGGTTCCCTAGTGGTGGATGCGGTGAACCAAAAGGAGAGGCAGGGATAACCAGCTGTTATGCCAAAAAACAAAGACGCCAAGAGACTGGACCTCTTTGGGAGGAAGATCTACTAGCCCTTCAGCTCCATATTGCAAATTACCAAGCACTTATCTGGCAATACATCTTTAACCTCTGGAAATCCATGGACCGTTTCCGGGATCTGGTACCTCAGGACTTAGGGACTACGAGACCATGGTGGAGGAGGGCCTGCTGGCTTCTTGTGACATGCTGATGACATCCTGGGACACGTCAGACACAGCCAGCTGCGGCGTGGCATCAGCAATCGCCATGTGAAGGGCAGCCTGGCTGTAAGGGTCTGGCCTCTCCCCACAAACAGGCCATCCACGACCTCCCATTTGAAGGTCCAATGCTGTTCATGGAATCCATGGATTCCAGGCTGCATGGGATGAAAGACTCAAGAGACACCATAAAATCATTAGGCATGGATACACATCAGGTGACCAGGCACTCCTTCCAGGGCCAACAATCCCAGCAGCAGCCACAACAGCAGCAGCAACAATAGCAGCAGCAAGTGCTGCCCCAGAGGCCCTACCAATCCTATCCGTGCCACTATGGGGGACCTGACAGAGATCGAAGACGGGGACGGAGAGGCTCTAGGCAACAAGGAACCAGCCAGATGTCCTGGCAAGGGGCGGGCAGCTCCCACTCAGCCAACCAAAGGCAGAGGTTTTGACCTCTTGCCTGAGGACCGTGCCACACCCACCTACCGGCCCCCATTATTCAGGAACTGCCTAGGCCCTTTCTTCCATCAGTGGGCCAACATCACATCAGACTGCTGGATACTGGAGACGGTGTCCAGGAGCTACTCAATCCAATTCAGATCCATACCTTGAGACAGAAAACCAACCCCTGACACCAGATCCAGGGACCCATCACAGAAGCTTTTGCTGCAGCACGAATACAGAAAACTGCTGTCCCTAGGGGGCAATAGAGAAAGTCCCCAGGAAACACAGGAGGAAAGGGTTCTACTTCCATTATTTTGTGGTTCCCAAGCCAAATGGCAATCTAAGGCCCTTCTTGGATCTCAGGGCTTTGAACAGACACTTAAAGAAAATAAAGTTCCACATGGTTTTCCTGTCTCAAATCATCCCAGCCTTAGACTCCTAGGACTGGTACACAGCCCTCAACCTCAAGGATGCTTGCTTTCACATAGCCATAAGATATGAACACAGAAGGCTTCTTTCAATTCGTGGTGGGGGGAACATTTCTAATTCACTTCTCTCCTGTTCAGCCTTTCCCTGGCCTCCAGGATGTTCACCAAGTGCATGGTGGCTGTGGCAGCCCACTTGAGGAGACACGGCTTAAAAATACACCCATGTAAGTCAGGCTTAGGAGCTGTGCCTAACAGCTCCTGGGGGCGGGGGGTGGGGGTGGTATCTAATCTGCATGGGTTTTTGTGTTTGCATAAGCACAAAGAACATATCAGCATATTCAAACTATGGGTGTAGAGCAATATGGGTAATTGTATTTGAGCTTATTTGATCACAAATCCGTCAATATCTGTAATTCTACTGAGGGGAAATACAAAATACTGTCTTTTTGTGAATTGCTACTCTCTGTTTGTTTCAAGTCTTTCTGGTTTAGTTAAAGGGTAAAAGCCACCCTTAGTTTAAAAAAAGATTTTTAAAAGAGGCTACTGCATGTTTCAACCTGACAGGAATAAGAAAGATGGAGTGGGGGTTTGAGGGTAATTCTACCTCTTCTATTGCTTCCCCTGTCTAATGATAGTTATGGCTAGGCTTCTTCTAAAGCCTTTGTCATTTAGATACAGATAGCTGTTTGCAGCTACTTAAGAGGTAGCATCTCTAGAAAGAGAAGCTGAGAGTAGCCAGTGGCATGAGTGACTGGTGGGCAGAGCTAGCAGATAGTAAGAGCAGCCAGCAGTGAGCTGCATGATGTGAGTAGATGGTGTTATTGGATGAAGTGAGTGACCAGTAGGTGGTGTCAGCAGACAGCTGGTGTGGAAGACACCCCCTATGAGCCCTAGGGTTGGTTGGGAGCCTAGTTAGCACTGATTCTTCAGACTGGTGCTGATTTTGCTAGCAAGTTTATCTTGTATGTTCTGTTATGTTGTAGCAGGAAAGCATGGCCCCCCTCGGAAATAGGCCACAGGATTCTGCCTGTCTGCAGGGAGGTGGAGTCAGAGCTGTCCTGTCAATCAGGCTGGAAGCAGAGGGGTGGGGCAGGAAGCATAAAAAGGAGGGCAGCCAGCTCAGTCCAGCACCAGCTGCTAAAGAGGAAGGATGTGCTTCTACTCTCTCCTGACCCTAGGCTGCCTTGGGGGGAAGCTGGGCTCTGGCTGCCAGGCTCTGGCCGCCAGACCCAGGCCTAGAGGTCTGGCTGGGGCCGCCTGTAGCTGGGGACTGGGAGCTAACACCATGGCCCGGGGCCACCACAGGCCCACAGAGGGAGTCACTGGCAGAGAGGCATTCAGGTGCCCCTGAGCTATTCCCTGCCAGGGACCCTGAAGCGCTGCATCCCCCCCTGTGACTTGGAGGAGCTGCCCTTGGCTGCTGAGGACCCTAAGCCCTACCCACCTCACGTGACCTAGAGGAATTACCTTTGGCAGAGGAACTTGAGACACTCCCTGACTTGCCACCACCCGATGAGATGGAGGCATTCTATAGTCTACCCCTGGGTGACTACTCCAAGGAGCCAGCGGATGAGGTACAGCTAGAGCATGGGACCAAGATGACTCAGGGGAGTGCGGGACCCAACCCTCAGCAGGGAGCCACATGTCAGGGTTAGTGTGTTGCAGTCAGGACCCTGCTGATTGCTGCACAGAGGCCTCAGTCCCTATCGGGGACCGAGGCTGGGAAACAGTGGAGCTGTGCGACCCAACACCTTCGTTGATTCGTACCCCTGCCCCTACACCCCCCTCAGGTCATAACTCCGACAGGCAGCATTGTACTTTCCCCTCACGTTAGAGACTGAGATTGAGACTGTGCAACTTTTTGCCCTACCAAGGGGCTAAAGGCTTGGCGGTCCCACCCCACGAGAGGCCAGGGACCTGAACCAGCCACGCCTCCCTGGGAGGATGGGCAGCTTGCTTACATAGGTGGTGTGGGTTGTTGGGAACTTTGCTCTGTACTGATTTGCTAGATCAGCGCTGATTTCTGTTATTCAGCCTTTTAGCCTCTGTCTTATTACTATTAAGAGTTCTGTTTACTACACTCAGACTCGTGCTTGTGAGTAGGGAAGCCTTACCACTTTGGGGTGGCCAGGGAACAGTGCAGGATTTCCCAGAAATCTGGGTGGGGGCTCGAGCCGTTTGGTGGTCCTACATTTTTGAGAAACCCCTAGGTATAGAACCTGGTCCTTGATCTTCCAGCCTGCCCTCGCAGAAGGGTTACATCCATATCTAGATGACTGGTTAATAAAGTGAAGTTCCAAACACCAGGTCCGCCACAGCATCCGGGTAACCAGACAGCTGTGGAGAAAGCTAGGGCTTTGCATAAAACCTGGAAAAGTCAAAGCGCTCCCCAAAGAGGAGGATAGAGTTCGTAGGGGCTTTCTTGGACTCAATGAAAGGGAGAGCAAGCCTGCCCCCATCCAGGTTTCAATCCATGTGCACCATCATTTCAAAGTTCCACAAGCTCTGATCACCACAGCCAGATGCTGCCTCCAGTTACTGGGCCACATGGTGACCTCCACGTCAGCAAAAAGAACAGCCTGCCTGAGAATGAGACCCTTTCAACTTTGGCTAGCCACAGTGTTTCACCCAGAGTGACACGCACTGAGCACACTGGTTTCCATTCTCCCTAAGGTACTGAAAACACTAGAGATATGGGAGAACCCTTGCTTCACCTTCCAGGGAGGGAGGAGTCCCTTTCGAGGCTGCCAGCATTTCGGTGACCCTTATCACTGATGTCTCGAATCGTAGTTGGAGAGCCCACATCTCTGGGGGCCTATCCATGCAAGGGACTTGGTCAGTCGAGGACAGCCTCCTTCACATCAATGTGAAAGAGCTCACGGCGATTCAACTAGCATTGCTGGGCCTTCCTGGACATTGTGAAAAGGAAAATGGTGCAGAATCTAACGGACAACACTGCAGCTATGTTTTACACAAACTGTTGGGGGTGAGGGGAGCACTCCCCTGCACTGTGCAGGGAAGCTCTGTGTCTTTGGGAACTAGCCCTGGCGTATAACTTTACTGCAGGAGCAGCTCACCTCCCTGGGTCAAGCAACGCCAGAGTGGACTTGCTGAGCAGGGAATTCCTCTCGCACCATGCAAATGATCCCTATACTTGGAGATAGTGAGTCACATTTTCAGTCTTTGGGGCACACCACAGATAGACTTATTCACAACATACCAAAATCGAAAATGCTTCCAATTCTGTTCGCTCAGGGGAGAGGGATGGGGTTCCCTGTCGGATGCCTTCCTGATATCATGGACAGCCCATTACTGTATGCATTCCCTCTGATTCCCCTCATCCACAGGGTCCTGATAAAGATAAGGAAGGACAGAGCAAACATAATATTGATAGCTCCAGCCTGGCCCAGGCAGCCTTGGTATTCAAGCCTATGGGCAGGAGCGTCACTGGTGCCTGGCACACAGGGTACGTGCCCTGAGTCCCGGCGCCAGTGCCCCGAGTGTCAGGCCTCAAACCTGGCTCTGGATCCCCAGTTGGGAATGGGGCTGGGAGCGGTGGCACTGCCATTCCTGGCCGGGGATCTGGGGCCTAACAGTCCATGGCAACAGGAGCCCGATGCAGGATCAGGCCGGGGCAGGGCCCTGGAGGGGGTAAGGCCTGGGCCTCAGGTCTTGCCCCAGAGCAGCAACACCCCTGCCTACGGGACCTATCAATAGCCACCCTGATACACCTGCAATGGTGGACCTGCTGACACAGGACTCCAGCCGCCTGCATCACCCAAATCCTCGCATCCTAGACCGAACAGCTTGGAGGCTGCTTGCCTAAATGAGGCCAAGAGGCAGTGTTCAGAAAGAGTCAAGAGAGTATTAATTGGGAGTAGAAGACTCTCCACAAGGTCTACCTACACTGCTAAATGGAAATGTTTTCCCTCTGGTCAGGGAAAAAAGGGGTGCCTCTGGAGTCAGGCTCCATCCACCTTATACTTGACTACCTATTAGGTCTAAAAGAGGAAAGCCTGTCGACCTCCTCTCTTAAAGTCCACGTAACAGCAATCTCAGCCCTACATGAATTTGTGGATGGGGTTCTGTTTTTTTCCCATCCTGCTACCACTAGGTTCCTAAAAAGGGGCAGCCATGTTAGTCTAGTAAAGCAAAAAAAGCAAGGAGTCTTGTGGCACTTAAAGACTAACAGATTTATTTATTGCATGAGCTCTTCAAAGCATCTGACGAAGTGGGATATTCTCCCACGAAAGCTCATGCGATAAATAAATCTTAGTCTTTAAGTGCCACAAGACTCCTTGCTTTTTTTAGGTTCCTAAAATGGGTCAAGAGAATCTAGCCACAACCTCGAGTTCCTATAACACAGTGGGACTTAAATGTTATTCTCCATGGCCTAACAGAAGAACCATATGAGCCCACAGACTCGTGCACCCTCTTGGTCCTGTCTTCAAAGGTGGCATTCCTAGTAGCCATTAGCTGAGCTAGAAGGGCCTCAGAGCTAAAATCCCTTTCCTCCAAACCCCCATGTATGAGATTCTTTGCAGACAAGGTGTTACTACATCCACATCTGGCCTTTCTCCCTAAGGTGGCCTCCCCATTCCACCTGAATCAGGATGTCTTTTGGTGTTCTTCCCTGACCCACAGGTCATGGAAAACCAGAGGAGGTGGCACACCTTAGATATCAGGAGGGCACTCCTAACCTATATCGATCGTACATGTGTGTTCCGCAAGACATCCCAATTATTTGTGGTGGTTGTGGAATGGAAAAGAGGCCAGCCAGTGACAACACAGTGTTTTTTGGCTTGAATAGTGAACTGTATTAAAGACTGCTACAGAAGGTCAAATACGTCCCTCCCTGGGAGGGTCAGGGCGCACTCAACGAGAGTGCAGGCGTCATCAACGGCCTTCCTTACCCAGGTCCCAATCCAGGAGATCTGCAAAGCAGTGATGTGGTCCTCAGTAAACACCTTTATGGCACACTACGCAATCGTCCAGCAGGCACAAGATGATGTCTCATTGGGCAGGGCCATGCTCAAAGCAGGCAAACATCAACTCCATCCACCATCCTGGGTGTGGCTAGTAGTCACCTGTAACAGAATGATTTGAGCAGCACTCAAAGAACAGTGGATTAGTTGCAGTAACCATCCTTCTTCGAGATGGACTGCTCACATACATTCTGATCCCCCTTCCCACTCCATCTCCGCTACTCAGAGTTGGTGAAAAGAATGGACTGGAGAGGGGCAGGGGCAGGGGCAGGGTCATATATATAGCTGCAGTATGCAGCACTGAGGGGGCATTGCCCACTGACCCTATGCTGATAGGCTAGGGCAAAAGTCTTCTGGCCAACCGTGCGCTGCAGCACATAGACACCTGTAAGTGCATGTATGTGAGCAGTCCATCTCAAAGAAGGATGGTTACTGCAGGTAACCCACTGTTCTTCTTCGAGCACTGCTCAGATGCATTCAGTAATAGGTGTCTCCGTGCCAGAGCACCAGATTGGTCAGAAAACCTTTGTCCCAGCCTGTCAGGAGAGGGCAGGTGGCCACCGCCCCTCACGCCACCCCGTGGCTATATATATGGCTGCCTCCCAACCCCTCCTCAGTTTCATTTGTTCCGCCTTGTGCGTCGGATCTGGAATGTCCGCTCCTTGCAAACGCAAGCAGCCTGTCCTCTCCTTTATAAGTTTTTTGCCGATGGGGAGCACCTCTTCGTGGACATAGTTCCACAACAGGAGCCTTCCACCGTCAGACTGGAACATCGCTCGATTATGCCAGGGTTCAAACCCTGTGCCGAGTGTGGCAAGGCCTTCCCCCAGGATGATCCCCATGTCAAGTGCCTCAGGTGCCTGGGCAAAGACCATATGGTCCCAGCCTGTTCCCTGTGCCTCTTCTTTAAACCTCAAACCATCAAGGAGAGGGAACAACTGCGTCATGCCCTAGCCTCTGAGGAGGCTCGGCACTCTTCACCCAAGGCTTCGGGTTCCCACCCAGTGCCGAGACCCACCTCAGCACTGGAGCGCATAAGGCACCATACAACCAGTAGCCACTGCCACACAACCTTGGTGCCGACTCTGGCACCCCAGCGCCAACCCAGTACCCTGGCCCCTCGTCACCGCTCGAGGTCGCCTACTGGCAGCCCAGCACCATGGGTACCTGGATCACTCCAGCAGCACAGCTCAGTGCCGCCGGTGCCTGGATCACCCCGGTGCTGCTTATTGCCATCTCCGGCACCGTTGGCTCAGCACAGCCTGGCCTCGCTGGTGCTGAGTTCACCCTGGCACTGAGCGCAATCACCCTCAGCACAGCAGGCTCGCTACAGCCCGGTGCTGCAGAAGCGGGAGTCCTCCAGACCAGGCAGTCCCCCTTCCCTGGGTGACGACATGCCACAGGGCTGTGAGGAGTCGCTCCTCATACCGTCCACCCCTGAAGTGGTGGAGGCCACTCGAACCCTCCTCTTACTCCCCACACAGCCTGCAACAATCCCAGCTAGAAGGGGGAAACCGGTCTTTACCTCTAGGGCCTGGATCTAACATGGGCACCACTCTCCTTTGCCATCTAGCCCCCAGTCTCCCTCTTCATTTGGGCCCAGTACCATAGGGCCATCCCCATGGCAACATATCACCTTGCCATCACTGGTACTACCCCGGGAGTCACGGTCTCCTTCCCTCGCTTCCAGTTCGGAAGAAGGGCCATCAAGGGGCTCTAAGTGACCCCGGTGCCGCACTTCGGTGCTGGCGCCGTTTTGCTTCCACCCACAGGAATGGTCCCCCCGGAAGACTCTCTCTCCACCATGGCGAGCTCCTCGTACCTCTTTGTCCCCAGCACCAGGGTCCTATACGGAGAATTTGTCGGTGCATTTTGATTTGTTGCACCGGGCTACGGCCCATCTGGGAATGGAGGTGCAGCCCTCGGATCCCCCTCTGGATACCCTCTTTGAGCCAGCTTTTACCTCCATGGAACTTTTGACAATCCCACTTCACCCAAGTGTCTGGGACCTCGTATGTTCGCGGTGGCAGAGCCCAAGCTCTACTGCCCCGGTTTCAGACACTGCGGGCATTAAATATCGGGTCCCTGAATTGGACGTTCCCTCCTTCGTTGATCACCTGATTCCCCCGCGGGATGGGGTACAGATGCCATTAGGTCCGGGAGAGCCCCCCAGCGACCCCCTTCCATCTTCCAGGGAGGCCAGGGAACTGGACCTCTTGGGCCGTAAGGTCTACTACTCCTCGGCCTTTCAGCTATACATGGCAAACAGTCAAGCCATAACCAGCAGATACTTGCTGGATGTGTGGAAGTCACTCACAAAATTTCGGTGCTTGCTCCCACCCGAGACCAGAGAGGAATATGATGCCTTCATGGAGGAGGGTAATATAATCTCCAAAGACCTCCTCCTCTCGGCCCGTGACGCGGTGGATACAGCACTATGGCCTCGGCAGTAATTATTCACTGGATGGCCTGGCTTAGGGAGGCTAGAACACCCCCTAATGCACAACAGGTGATCCTGGACCTGCCTTTTGGTGGGGACACCCTGTTCCCCCCAGAAACCTTATCGGTGGTGGGCACCACTCGGGACCCCAGGGGAGAAGCCAAATACTTTGGCCTCCTCCCTCCTGGACCCGTCCCTCCCACATAAGTCCCCACCTTCAGTTCCCACTCATCTACATCATCATGGGAACACAGCAAAAATTTTCTTTGCCACTGTCATCATCTCACCGCAAGGTTCTGAGACCCCTTTCCTCTCCCACCTGCGGCAAAGGGACCCAAATGACATAACTAATGAAAAGAAGGTACCAGTTTTTCTAACGGTCATTGGAGTTAAGACTTAGAATCATAGAATCATAGGGTTCGAAGTGACCTCATAGGTCATCTAGTCCAACCCCCTGCCAGAGGCAGGACCACTCCCACTAAACCATCCCAGTCATGGTATTGTCCAGCCGGGCCTTAAATATCTCCAAAGATGGAGATTTCACCACCTCCCTCGGCAGCTCATTCCAAGGCTTCACCACTCTCCTAGTAAAAAAGTTTTTTCTAATATCCAGCCTCGACCTCCCTAACTGCAACTTGAGACTATTGCTCCTCGTTCTGTCCTCCATTACTACCGAGAACAGCTGAGCTCCTTCTTCCTTAGAGCATCCCTTCAAGTAGTTGAAGGTTGCTATCAAATCCCCCCTCAATCTTCTCTTCTGCAGACTAAATAAGCCTAATGCTTTCAGTCTTTCCTCATAGGGCTTGTGCTCCAGCCTTCTAATCATTTTGGTTGCCCTCCTCTGAACTCTCTCTAGCATGTCCCTGTCCTTTTTGTAGTGGGGAGCCCAAAACTGAACACAGTATTCTAGATGTGGCCTTACCAGTGCAGAATAGAGGGGAATGATCACATCCCTTGATCTGCTGGTAACACTTCTTTTGATGCAGCCCAGTATGCCATTGGCCTTTTTGGCAGCAAGAGCACACTGTTGACTCATATCTAGCTTCCCATCCACCATGACCCCCAGGTCCTTTTCTACACTGCTGCTACTTAGCTGAATGTTTCCCAGCCTGTAGCGGTGCATGGGGTTTTTTTGTCCCACGTGCAGGATTTTACATTTGTCCTTATTGAACCTCATAAGATTTCTATTGGCCCACTGTTCCAATTTATCTAGGTCTCCCTGAATCCTGTCCTTGCCCTCCAACATGTCTACTGGTCCCCCCAGCTTGGTGTCATCCGCAAACTTACTGAGAGTGCAGTCTATTCCATCATCCAGATCATTGATGAAAATGTTGAACAGAACCGGCCCCAGGACCGACCCCTGGGGCACACCACTCGTTACTGGTTGCCAGCTAGACATGGAACCATTGATTCCTACACGCTGAAACCGTTGATCGAGCCAGTTTTCTATCCACCTTATAGTCCACCTATCCAACCCATACTTCCTTAATTTGCCAATGAGAATGTTGTGGGAAACTGTATCAAAAGCCTTGCTAAAATCAAGGTATATCCAGAAAACCAGTCATCTGATCATAGAAGGAGATGAGATTGGTCAGGCATGATTTACCCTTGGTAAATCCATGCTGACTGTTCCTGATCACTTTATTTTCCTCTAAGTGTTTGAGGATGGATTCTTTGAGAATCTGCTCCATGATTTTTCCAGGGATTGAGGTGAGGCTGACTGGTCTGTAATTCCCCAGATCATCCATTTTCCCTTTCTTGAAAATAGGCACTACATTTGCTTTTTTCCAATCCTCTGGCACCTCCCCCGTTCTCCATGAGTTTTGAAAGATAACGGCCAGCGGTGCTGCTATCTCATCGGCCAATTCCCTTAGCACTCTTGGATGCAGTTCGTCCGGCCGCATGGACTTGTGAACATCCAGCTTCTTTAAGCAGTCCCTAACCTGACCTTCCATCACCAAGGGCCTGTCTTCTTCTCTCCCATCTGCCACACCCATGGTGGTGGGCTGGGAGCTGACCCTGCCTGTGAAAACTGAAGCAAAAAATGCATTGAGCACTTCAGCTTTTTCCTCATCCTCTGTCACAAGGATGCCTGCCCTATTCAGCAAGGGGCCTACACCATCCCTGATCCTCTTCTTGTTATTAACAGACTTGTAGAACCCCTTCTTGTCATCCTTTACATCCCTCGCTAGCCGCAACTTCATTTGTCTTTCTGATTTTATCCCTGCAGTCCCTAGCAATATCTTTATATGCCTTCTTGGTCATCTGACCAAGCTTCCACTTCCTGTAAGCTTCCTTTTTATGTTTAAGCTCAGAGCAGAGTTCTCTGCTAAGCCATTCTGGCTGCCTCACAAGTTAGTTCTTTCTCCTAATTGGAATGGCAACTTCCTGTGCCCTTAGCAGGGTTTCTTTAAAATATAACCAACTCTCTTGGACTCCTTTCCCCTTCAGATCAGCATCCCAAGGGATTCTGCCCATCAGTTCCCTGAGGGAGCCAAAATCTGCTTTTTTGAAGTCCAGGGTTTTTGTTTTGCTTCTTTCCTTCCTTCCTTTAATCAGGATCCTGAACTCAACCATGTCATGGTCACTACTACCTAGCTTGCCATTTACCTCTACGTCCCTGATCAATTCTTCCCTGTTTGTGAGCAGCAGGTCGAGCAGTGCAAGGTCCCTAGTTGGTTCCTCTAGCATTTCTACTAGAAAGTTGTCCTCAACACTCTCTAAAAATTTCCTGGATTGCCCATGCACTGCTGTATTGGCCTCCCAGCAGATGTCAGGGTAATTGAAGTCCCCCATGAGCACCAGGGCCTTTTGCTATGTGATTTGCTTTATCCAGAGAAGCCAGAGCAGAAACCTTACGGGGACCTCGTGGAAGTTCTGGGAGCAAATTTTTCCCCAAAGCCACTAGTAATTGCAGAGAGGTATAAGTTCTACCAAAGGAACCAAGGTGAAGGTGAATCAGTTGTACAGTTTGTAGCAGCTCTGCGGAAGCTGGCAGCACACTGTGACTTCAAGAACCTGTTAGAGGAAATGCTGCGTGGCAGGCTGCTGTTTGGCCTGCACAGTGAATCAACATGGAAATGCCTATTGACTGAAGGTGAACTCACCTTGCAGAAGGCTGTGGAAATTGCAGTCTCCATGGAACGTGTCACCCAAGACAAGCAACAGATTGGGGTCAGCGTACGTAAAGTATCCCTTCAACCTGCCCACAGGGCACCGGGGACACAGGAATGTTACCAGCGTGGGAAGCAGGGTCACCTCGCATCAGAGTGCCGGTTCAAGGAACTACTGTGTTGACAATGTGGTAAGAGAGGGCACATTGAACGTGCCTGCAAACAAAGGAAGGATGAGCCAAACAGAAGAGGCAGACCTGAAAAAAATGGGCTGTTGGTTTGGTGGACTAAAAGGGAAATTCTGCATGCAGTAGAGCAGAATACAGGTGATCATAGTGACAGCCAATCAGAAGATGAAGATTCCCTCCATGTTTTGTCTATAACAGCTGGCCCACGTAAATTCTGGGTGACACCTGTGTTGGAAGGCAAACCTGTACGCATGGAACTGGACACTGGCGCAGCAGTTTCATTAGTTTCTAACATTGTATATGAGAAGGACTTTAGACATCTGCCACTTAAGCCGACAGTAGTTGTTTTGAAGACATATACTGGGGAGACTTGTCCCCTGTTGGGTACTATTGATGTGAAAGTAGAACTCAATGGACAGACCACAAAGCTACCACTGTTCATGGTGAAGGGGAACTACTCAGCCCTAATGGGAAGATCTTGGATCAGGAAAATCCAACTCGATTGGTCACAAGTGCATCAGTTGACTAAAGAAGAAATAAATCTAGCAGCAGTACTAACGAAACACACTGCTGTTTTCGGTGAAGACTTAGTCAGCATGAAGGGAATCACTGTGAAATTAACTATAAAGCCTGATTGCCAACCAAAATGTCTGAGGGCCAGGATGGTGTCATTTGCCATTAGACCCAAGGTGGAAGAAAACTTGGAGCGGTTAGTCAAGGAGGGAGTCTTAGTGCCAGTTATTCACAGCCAGTGGGCGACACCCATTGTCCCAATAGTGAAGAAAGACAGCTCCATTCAGATTTGTGGAGATTTCAAGGTCACTGTCAACCCAGTGTTATGCGCAGAACAATATCCTCTTCCCTGCATTGAGGACATCTTTGCAGGTTTGCCTGGAGGACAAAAATTTAGCAAGATTGATTTGAGTCAAGCATACTTACAGATGCATGTTGAAGAAGAATCTCAAGAATTGTTGACAATCGTAATACTGTTGTTTACCTTTTGGCATTACTTCAGCCCCAGCTTTGTTCCAAAGGGCAATGGATCAGATTTTGAGTGGTTTATCAGGGGTACGGTGCTATCTGGATGACATCCTGGTCACTGGCAAAAATGAGGAGGAACACCTTATGAACTTGGAAGCTACTCTGCAAAGACTGGAAGAGTATGCTCTATGTGTTCACAGAGACAAATGTAAGTTTTTCCAGCCCTCAGTTGAATATTTAGGACATATAATTAATGCTGATGGTCTCCATAAGTCTCTGGCCAAGGTTAAGGCTATTGTGGATGCCAAACGACCTCAGAGCATAAGCCAACTTCACTCTTTTTTAGGGTTATTGAACTCTTATGGCAAGTTTATTCCACAATTAGCAATGCTCCTGAAACCCCTACATGAGCTTCTTGGGCCGAAAAAGACCTGGAACTGGACTGAAGCTTGTGATGTTGCATTTAACGAAGCTAAACGCTCACTGGTAAACTCTAGAGTTCTGACACATTTTGACCATCTTTGCCCCTACAGTTGGCTTGCGATGCCTCCCCTTATGGAGTTGGGGCTGTATTGTCTCATATTATGTCTTCTGGTGAAGACAGGCCTATCGTTTTTGCTTCATGCTCCCTGACCAAGGCAGAAACTAACTGTGCCCAAATTGACCGCGAAACACTGGGCATTGTTTTTGGTGTTTGGAAATTTCACCAGTACCTGGGGGGAAAGAAGTTTACACTTGTCAGCGACCATCGACCCCTGACATCAATTTTGGGGCCACACACAGGCATCCCACATTTGGCTGCTAGTCGGATGCAATGATAGGCATTGATACTTTCTGGATACACATATGAAATCAAGTATAGGCAATCCTCTTTGCATTGCTATGCTGATGGTCTTTCAAGGCTACCCTTACCGGCACACCGTCAAGAGCAGGGTCAGGAAGGAATCTTTTACTTCAAACAGGCTGAAAACACACCTATCACGGCTACTCAGGTGAAGAAAGCGACACAGGTTGACCCAGTACTCTCACAAGTTATGGATTTCATGATGCATGGAACATTCTTACCTGATTGTCAGGTCTCTCCTGACCTCTGCTCCTACGTATCTAGGAGGAGAGTTATCGACCCAATCTGGATGTTTGTTGTGGTTTATGCGTGTCATTATCCCACCTTCATTAAGACCACGTTTGTTGGAACAGCTCCATTCAAGTGACTGCGGCATAGTGCGCATGAAAGAAATTGTATGAAGCTATTTCTGGTGGCCGGGCTTGGCCAGGGCCATCGAAGAAATGGCTAGAGCTGGTACCTCGTGCCAGAGCGTCCAGAATGCACCTCAGTTGGCACCTCTTCACCCGTGGGATTGGCCCAAAAGGCCATGGCAATGTATCCATGTTGATTTTGCTGGCCCATTTGAGGGATGTATGTTTTTAATTGCTGTGGATGTCCATTCAAAATGGCCAGAAGTCTCTGTAATGCAGTCCACTACTACAGAAACCACTATTCAGACCCTGTGTGGCTTTTTTAGTCATTATGGTCTTCCAGAACAGCTGGTGAGTGACAATGGACCATAATTCATTTCTCAGGATTTTGAAACTTTTATGAAGGCCAATGGAATACATCACATCAGGTCAGCACCGTATCATCCTTCCACCAATGGACTTGCTGAAAGGTTCGTACAAACTACAAAGCAAGCTCTAAAATCTGTGAAGGGACGTTCACCTCTTCAGAAGTGTCTGGACAACTTCTTGTTGTCCTACAGAAACACTCTGCAGGCTACGACTAAGGCATCTCCAGCTTTTCTGATGATGTGACAGCACTTGCGCTCTTGCTTTGATTTGTTGAAACCACGAGACACATGGCAAGTGGTTCAACGCCAACAGCAGGACCAGGTCAGCAGATAAAGGACTGCATCTTCAGTATTGGACAGCCAGTTCTCGCTCAAAACTATGCTTCAGGAGCTAAATGGGTTCCAGCAACGGTCATTTCCCACACAGGACCAGTTTCCTACTCTGTCCAGACAGCAAGTGGCCTGGTTTTGCAATGGCAAGTACATCAGTTGCTTCTCCATCATATCCATCCGGAAGATGCATCTACAGCGGACATATCTGACTTCACCTTTGCTGATTATACAACATCAGAGCATGAAACAACTGTTCATGTCTCTCCTGCTCCAGCCACCCCTTCAACATCTTCAGCCTCTCTGGATCAACCAGAAACAACATCCTCTCCAGTTCTGGCCATTTCTCCAGTACCTGTGGTCACACCACCACCAATACCACCTTGTGGTGTGGGCACACCAGAAGTTCACCATAATCCACCTCGAGACAGAAGGCCTCCTAATCGGCTGGATCTTTAACTAATGGTGACCCCCTCTTCATGGGGCAGAATAATTCCCTGGGGGTTCGCCAGAGATGGGGCAGTCTACCCTCATGTCCTAGTTTTTTTATTCTTTCCGGGGGGGGGGAGGGCTTTATTCTTTGGGGGGAGGGCTTTTCATTAGAGGGGGAGGAATATGTGGTGTTTTGGACTACCTAGGGTCATTGGGGTTGTCATAGTGCTAAATGGGAGGGTCATTTAGGTGCTAGGGAAACCTGTCTGTTGGGTCCTGTCAAGGCTTTTTCCCCACTCTGGCACTCTGAGTGCAGAAGGTGGGGGCCCGCAACAGGCCAGAAAAGCCACTGGCCTTAAAGCCTGCTCTTAAAAGTCTCCAAGGCCTCCAATTCCTGGCCTTGGAGTGGTATCGCTGCCACCACCCAAATGCAAACAAAAACCTCTTGAGACCCAGGAAGGCGCACTTGGGAATTCCTCCCTGTGAGGTACTTGCAATCCTCTTTATTCCTCTCTCAGGAAAATGACTGAACTCCAGCTGCAATATGAGCTGGAACTGGAACAGGGTTCCCTCTAGTAGCTGCCTGTGCAGTCTAAGGCACGGGCACACAAACCTCTTGCCTCTCAGGACACAGAACCAGAACTTAGTTAAAAGGTAAACTCTTTAATCAAAAAGAACAGATGATAAACACAGAGAGTTGCTTCTCTGGGAATTAACGTAGGTAGTTACAGGGTAGTGGGATGGGGGTTGGGTTACATGTGCTTAGCACAGAGAAATCCAAAAAACAAGCCAAAACCAAAGAAAATACCCTGACCGCATCTAAATAAACATTCCCTGTTCTACTCACGCCTGGCCAGTACCAAACTTAACTTATCTTTGGTAAGGATGTTGCTGGATTCTTCCTCAGGCCCCTCTGGCCTCCTCCTGATCCTTCCAGGAGCTCTGCTGCATCCAAACAGGCCCAGGCCAGGCTGCTGTTACCATTCAAAAAGCTGAGCTTCGTTCCTATTGGCTGTCCTGGGACTCACTGACCAGAGTGTTAACCCCTTCCTCCCCAAGGGTTATTACAGGTCCTCTCTCTCTCAGTTCTCTTTCAATAAAGACTCCTTACACAGCTCTAAATATGCTGCCTCTCATTACTGGATTATAATTTCCCCTAAAACTCTACAGGTTCCTTAAGAGTCCATCCTGACTTGAGAGTAAAATAGTGCTGACTTGTCGCTACGATCACTCACTTTGATCAGTATGCTGGTTGCCCAGAAGGAAATGGCAAAATACCCATTGACTTCAGTGGGAGCAAGAGCAGACCCTGGGCACTGGCAGCGACTCTCCAGTCTTGCTTTCACCTTGTTTCTCTCTTTGCTGATGTTTGGAACCTCCAGACTTCCCCAGCAGCAGGGTTGCTGACAGCTGGCAAGGCACAGCTTTCCCACTGCATAGTGACAAATTCCTTAAATTTACTGCTGCTTTACAGCCTCTGAGAAAGGGGAGGAAGGAGGCAGCAGCGGGGTTGGGGAGAACTAGTGTTCAGTGAGTGCAAATTAAAGACGCTTTCTCTAGCACAAAGATGTCTCCACTGTCTCACTGCCCCCCCCTGTGGGTTCCAAACTCACCTGTCTTCTTTAATGTCCCTTGCTTCCCCCACCCCTTCCCGTGACAGCTGAATTGCACCTCTCTCTGGTTTGGCCCAATGCCATTGACATGACTGAGCAGCTGCAGCTGACTCCTGAGGGCAGTGGATCAGGTTCCCTTTTCCATTTTCACTTTCAGAGGAAATGAAGATGGTTCCTGGCTAGGGTTACCAGATACCTAAGCATGGAAAGGATTACAGGGAAATATGAAAAGGAGGACATTGGAGGACACATGGAGAAAATGTAGTATTAATGTAATATTCTTGTTTTTAGGGGGCCCTGGAACACTTCCCCCTAAAAATAGGGTGTTCCCAGTGTTCCAGCATACTTTAACCCCTATAAGTAAAAAGCCAGACAAAATCATGTATTTTTAAAATGCCTGGAGGATGGAGGATATGTCCTCCTTTTGCCTGACATCTGGTAACCCTATTCCTGGCTCCAGCCACCTCTGGTGATGTCTCACTCTGGCTAACTAGAGGCATAATCTACCCTACACTTGAATTAAACCAGGGGTCTCAAACTCAAATCACTACAAGGGTCACATGAGGACTCATACAGGGACGCATGAGGACTAGTACCCAGCCGAGGACGACACCACTGAAACCTTTTCAGACAACAATATTGCAAGTATGAGTAAGAATAGTGTCATTGTGGGCCACAGGAAATAGCTTTAGAGAGCATGTTTGAGACCCCTGAGTTAAACTCTGATAGTGGAGTGCTTAGCTAATTCATTAGAGAAGAGGCCTGAAGCATCCCTGGCATAATTCCACTCACTTCAATGGCCTCACACCCCAAGGATGAATTTGGCCAGTGTGTGTGGCACTAAGAAAGGGCTGAGCACTGTGAAAGGCTAGATGACCTGCAACTTCACAGCTTTATTCTCCACCTCTCTGGTTCTCTCCTTCTGCAGCAGCGTTTGTCTCACTCCTGCATGTCCCATCTCCTTCATTTTTTTGTCTCTTTCCCTCACTCACTTTCTCCCTTTTTCCCTTGCTCCTAGTTCCCTTCAATTTTCTGCATGCTAACTACCTAATTGGCTCCACCAGCCAGCAAGTACCATAAAATTGGAGAAGATGCAAGACTGGCTGATCTGGGCTACCCTCAGATTAGCAGCACCCTCACTATCACCCCCAGGACAGAAACAGCATGGAGGAAATACCCACAAACAAGAAGTCATGTGGCACTTTCAAACACTAACACATTTATTTATCATATGCACTTTTGAGGGCACAATCCCACTTCCTCAGATGCATGAAATGGAACCTGTAGTATGTTACGTATATACACATGCAGAAAAGTGTGTCATAAGGAGAGTCTCCAGTGTTGAGGGTTTATTTTCCTGTTTGCTGGATAGGATATTAGTCAAGTGATTTCTTAGAGTCTCCTCTGCATGTGTATATACACCTAACATACTGCAGTTTCCATTTCATGCATCTGAGGAAATGTGATTATGCCCATGAAAGCTTGTGTTATACATAAATGGGGTAGTCTTTAAAAGTACCACGTCTCCTTGTTTGTTTTACTGTATTTTGTGGCTTTGGTACAGGGTATTTACTTCTGTGTGATTTGCATGAGCAAATGAGAGGTGGAGCGGTCCAGGTTAGAAGGGGGACATATCAGTCAATTTTGGGAAAGAAAAATACAGATACACAGTTTTCCCCTGTCACAGGGGTCAGCAACCTTTGCCAGCCCCTGTGCCAGCCCTCCCCACCACACCCTCAGTGGGTGCCAGGGGCAGTGCCAAAAGGGGGCGGGGCCAGCACATGCCCCCACCAGCAAGTGACCTCTGGTTCCCAGCCAGGGCCAGCTGTCACCCCCGCTGATGGATGGCTTCCAGCTCCAGGTGGCCTGACCCTCCCCACTCCCCTTCAGCCCTGCCCAGCAGGGGGTGGGGCCAGCAAGGGAGTCTGACTGCCGCTCAAGCTTGGCCACTGTGCCATTTTTGGCATGGGTGCCAGGGGTTGCCGACCCCTGATTTATATATTTAAATACTCAACCAATGTTGTGTATTCTGCATGTACCTCAGGGCCAAGAGTGGGAACAGAACCTATAGACCTTAGGCTGTAAAAATACTAGGCCATAGGACCTGAGTGGAAAGGAGAACAAGCAGTAACTCTTAGTATTATGTCTTTTATTTACAAGGTCAACCATTCACTACAGAGCAACTTAGGTACATATGCCCATCTCCAGTACCATTCAGGGGACAGGAGTGGGGAACAGCCGTTCTCCATGCTGAATGATCATCCCCTGCCTGCATTGATGGCGAGCTTGCAGCAACAGCCCTTAAAATATTAACCACACACTGTTGGGCAGCCAACAATGTCACACGATGCATATCCATGCCCCCCAGGGTATGATCTATATGATTTTTTCTGTGCACTTTTGCATTGTGATTGTATGATTTGATGCTCAATATGCCATGCAAGGTTCCTTTATGAATGCTCACAAGATATTCGACATGATTACTATGGCAGCATGTTTCCTGCAGCATCATGTGTAATGTGAAGCATGTTACATAGCACAGACCCCCCAGGACTATCTCTAGCACAGAGGTGGGAGAATTAAACAACAAAGCCAATGGGGCTAGCTGAATGTTCACAGCACCACAGCCCAAGAAGAAAGGGAGGGGCCAAGGGGAATTAAAAGGAATGCAGGCTTTATTGCCTAGGAAACTCCATCTTGAAACTTCTACAAGAAGAATTGGGCCCTGCCTTGGAAGAAGCAGAGATGGCTGCAAACCAGCACAAATCAGACTTGAGGGGTGTGATGAGTATATTTCTAGCAGTGTTAGAGGGTTGCAGGCATGTTTTATCTTTTAATTTCTCGTGGCAACCACTGACTACTTTATTAAAATGATTGTGCATTGATTTGCTGTATACTTACTTGAAGTCATATACTAGTCAATAAACTAGTATTTGTTCTATCTAAAGCTCTCTGGATTTTAGAATGGGTGAGGGAGGGATACTGGGCTCGATCCATTTCAGTGTTAAATTGACAGATGTGAGACTATGATGATGGGGAGTAGGTAAGCCTCGTTAGTCCAAACTAATTTGCCAGTGTAGACATATCCATGTACTGGTTCTTGTAGTGCTGCATGTGTCTGAGGAAATCCCATTGCTCCTATGTCCTGAACCACTTCTAAGCAGGTCCCATGACACACAGAATCCTCCTGACTTTACTGCCAAAACAAGTTTAGCTAAACTTGGGTATTCACTGAGAGGCTTTGCAGGCCATAGGAATGGCCCCTCTGCCTTCACTGGCCTCCTGCAAAATGGACAGTCCTGATGCTAGTTGACGGCTTGGTAGATTGGATGGACAGAGGGGACAAGGTCAATGACAGCAGCTCTCAGAAGCAGACGAAAAATGCAAATACAGGAGAACCTCAGAGTTAGGAACACCGGAGTTACAAACCAACCAGTCAACTGCACACTTCATTGGAAACCAGAAGTATACAATCAGGCAGCTGCGGTGAAGGAGAGAGAGAGAGAGAGAGGCAAATACAGAGCAGTACTGTGTTAAATATAAATTACAAAAAAAAAATAAAGAGAAAGCAGTGCTTTTCTTCTGCATAGTAAAGTTTCAAAACTATTGTACGTCAATGTTCAGTTGTGAACTTTTGAAAGACCAACTAGCACATTTTGTTCTGAGTTAGGAAAAGCCTCTGATCCCAAAGTGTTCCTATCCCTGAGGTTCCACTGTAATTTAGGCAATTAAAGGGCTACAGGCAGGCAAGCATCAGCTGTTAGGAAAGATAGAATAACACTAGCTGTGGGGCCCAGCAGAAAGTGCTGCACCGCTCAATTAAAAAGCTGCAGCTGGGGGGTGGGGGGGTGGCTCACAGCTCCCCTAGGCCCCCAGAGTTAGTGCTGAGAAGTGCACTAGCTGGGCCATACTAGAGCATGCTAAGCCATGCTGCCCAAGGACCAGGTTCAGAGCTCCTTATAGCCTCCACCATGAAGGGCAGCCACTGCTGTGGGAGAGTTGGGGGAGAGGAATTCAGTAAATAGAAGTCCAAAGGTGAGGAGGAGAGCTGGCAACAAACAGAGTGATGATGTGTCAGCAACAGGCAGCCCCAGCAGAGCTATAGCTCTGGTTCCCTGAGTGACTCGTTGTTCCATCTTTTCTTCATTGCGGGTAAGGCAACTTGCAAGTGTAGGAGGAGAACAGCCAGCTAAACTGGATTCCAACCCCCTGCTCTCCTCCCTCACTAGGCATACACACAAACCCCCTCCCCCTCCTCTGGCTTCCCACTGTCTTCCAACATGCTGGAACTTTCCCACGGTGTAGCCTCCTTCTCAAGCCTGTTTTCATTAAGAGGGAATTCTAGGCTCCGTTCCAATGTGACACTGTGTGGACAACCGCAACAGGTGCTGTGGATTTCAAATCCAGCAGGGAGGAAGACACATGTGAGTGCACGCACCCCCCCCCACACACACACATTAAAAAAAGAGAGGCAGCAATTCCCCTTCTTGCTGCCTCACAAGACAGAGAGGAAATGGTTTTGAACTATCACAATTTTTCACATACAGGAGTGAGAACAAGACCAACTCCAAATCTGAGTCACACTTGTATCCTAAGTCCATCCTCAGACATAAGCCCCTGGCAGGGCCAGTCCTGCCTAGGTTGTCTAGGGCGCCAATAGCTGGGGGCAACAAGGGTGCTCCACCAGGGCCATCCTTGGGAGGTGTGAGGGGTGATCGCCCCTGGCCCTGCGGTTCTCGTCATGAGCAGGGCAGAGCGGGGTCCACAGTGCTGCCCCCAATGACCATGCTATCCCCAATCCTATCCCTGCTGTCTTCAGGAGGAGGAGTGCAGAGCCAGCTTCTGCTCCAGGCCAGCTCGCCCCAATCCCAGGGTGGGGAACAGCTAGCCCCGGGGGTGGAGTGTGCCAGACCAGAGACCAGGGTCTGCTCTTTTGCCCCTCCCTCCCCTGGGCTGGCTGCTCTACCTATGTGGTGGGGAGGAACAGCCCAGAGGCTGGGTAGGAGAGCAGAGCTCAGCTCATGGACTGGCCCGCTCTACCCACCAGCTCAGGAAAAGAGGTGGGAGTGCGGGGCTGGCCCTCCACCTCAGCACCAGGGGGGGCTGCACATGCCAATTTCCCTGAGCCGCCCCCAAAGGGGGGCCAAAATCATAGGCACCTAGAGTGCCAGCCTCTGGCCCTGGCCCCTTGTGTCAAAATAGGCCCGTCAAAAGAGTGGATTTACAGGGCTCTGGCCTCCACAGATACTACTGTGTTTAGAACACTCCCTTTAAAATGCAAGGGGGAATCTCTAGGCCAGTGGTTCCCAACCTGTGGTCCAGGGACCCCCAGGGGTCCGGACGTGTTGCAGACGGTCCGTGGAGCCTCTTCCTACCAGGGCCGGAATCAAGCTACAGCCCCAATGCTCCCCACCAGGGCTGCCTTTCCCGTCCCATGACCAGATCCTGGCAGGCGGATGGGACTGTGGCAGCTCCCTGGCAGGGACAAAGACAGGGAGCTATAGCTGCCACAGCTCAGCATCCCAGCGACGCAGGTCATGGTGGTGGCAGCGCTGCTCACTGGCTGTCCCAGTGGCGCTGGCAGAGTGGTATGGGCCAGATTACATAATCAGCCAAGGGGGCAGCAAAGATTTATTTTGTTAAAAAGGGTTCCCCAGCCTGAAAAAGGTTGGGAACCACTGCTCTAGGCTGTAATGCCACAGGGAGCTTATGCAACAATGACAAGCCAACCAATGCCAGGAAATTCAGAGTAGGGCCATCATCCCAGCTGTGGCAATGGCCAGATAGCAGCCCCAGCAACCTAATACTTCTGTTTCAGACCCTCTCCTGAGACTGGAATCCAACTTGAGTTAAATCCAAGTGTTCTTTAAAATATTACAAAGGCTTTCATGGATGGGCAGTTACCAGTGAGCCTAGTGGTTGTATGAGGATGTTACCAGCTCACTGAATGACCTTGGGCAAATGTGACTCAGTTTTACTAAAAATAACATGTCCCTATCTCCTAGCGGAATGGGGAACTTAAGTGCTTTGAGATCCTTGGATGTGTAACCCTTCTGCCAGGGCAGGCCAGCAGAACAAGGGCTAGGTTCTATATCTAGGGGTTTCCCAATGATGCAGCACCACCAACTGGCTTGAGCCCCCACCCGGATCTCTGGGAATCCTGCACTGTTCCCTGGGCACCCCAGAGGGGTAAGGGTTCCCCACTCACAAGCACGAGTCTGAGTGTACTAAATGGAGCTTTTAATAGCAGTAAAACAAAAATGCAAAGGGCCAAATAACAGAGATCAGCACTAATCTAGGAAACTTAGTATAGAGTGAAGTTCCCAATAACCCACACCTCATAACAGAACATACAAACTTAATGGCAAAACGGGCACTGATCTGGAGAATCAGTGCTAACTAGGCTCCCAACCAACCCTAAGGTACATAAGGAGTGTCTTTTATGCCAGCTGTCCACTGACGCCATCTACCAGTCACTCACTCCATCCTCTAGAACCAGTTCCTCAGCTCCACCCGCTGTTCGCCAGCACCACCCTCTGATCACTCGTGTTGGCCAGCTCGCCACTGGCCGCTCTGACCGTCCTCTGGCTCCGCCTGCTCTCCATGGGCACTGCCCTCCAGTCCCTCATATTGCACAGCTCACGGCTGGCCACTCTCGCTGGCCACTGGCTCCACCCACTGTCTGCTAGCACTACCCTGCAGTCCTCATGCTGCCCAGCTCACTGCTGGCTCTGCCTACTGTCCACCAGCACTGCCCTCCAGTCCTCATGTTACCCAGGTTGTCACTGGCCACTCTGACCCACTAACTGGTCACCCCATTACTTATTTTCAGCTGAGAGAAAAAGAATTCTCCTTAGCCCAGTGATTATCAGCTCTTTCAGTTTTTAGCAGCTGGTTAATTCAGCTCCTTCAACAACAAAGAACAGAAAATGCAATGAGAGTAAGTAGAATCATCGCCGCCACCACCACCCACCTAGCATAAACAATACCAACCCCCCATTCTCAAGTCTTTCATGCTAAAACATGCAGGGGACCTTCCTACAAATCTTTTTTTAAGTAAGGGTGGCTTTTAACTTCTTACTAACCCAGACAGATTTGAAACAAATCAAATCAAATCATAGGGCTGGAAGGGACCTCGTGAGATCATCAAGTCCAACCCCCTGGGAATTGAACCCAGGACCTTCTGCATGTTAAGCAGAGGTGCTAGCCACAAACAGAGAGTAGCAGGTTACACAAGGACAGTATTTTATATTTCCCTGTAGTAGAATTACAGATATTGATAGAATTGTGAGAAAAATAACCCCAAATACTACTACCCACTATGCTTTGCCCCAGTATGCTAATTAGCTAATTGTGCTCTTTGTATCCATGCTAATACAGGACCCATGCAGATTAGTTGCTCCCCACTTTTAGTTCAGAAGCTGTTAGGCACAGCTTCTAAGCTCCCTTACAGATGCAAGTGAGAATAACCAAAATGGCTTTTTAACAGGGTTTGAATCCCAGACCTTCAGCTAGCAGCTGTTTTTACCACCTAGATTTATATTAGTGTGACCATCCGTGCCTGCAGGGGTGTGGCATGAAGCCCCCCGGTGCTGGGGGTGAGGTCAGGGACTCCATGATCCCAGCCAGCACTGCTGCAGGGAGGTCTTGGGGAGCTGTGGCCAACACCAAGCCATACCCTGCCACATGCTGTGGGTTCTGGCCTGCACTGTGCTGCATGGCACTGCTGCCTGGCTCACACCTCCCCTCTGCTGCCAGGTCTGCCCCTCATCATGCAGGTCCATCGCAGCCTGGACTCAACCTGCAGCTGCTGCCTGCTGAGGGGCGGTGAGTGAGCACGGGAGTAGACCAGCCAGAAGTGCAGTGCAGTGCTCTATGAGTGGCTGTGGTGGGAACTCCCTCTCAGTCCCCCCCATTGGGAGCATTCAGCCTGTGTCAGACCCACCATGGGTAAGGGGCCACAGTGGAGCAAAAAGGAATGGCTGGGGATGAGGTGTTGGAGAATACTGTGGTATACGCAGTGCTTCTAGGCTGGCCACATTGCAGAGATGGGGACTCCACACTTTTCCTGAGATCTCGGCAAGCCAGCCGCTTGGCACACCTCATGATGGAGACGGAGCAGCTCATTGCCAGCATTAGGGCCTGGCCAGCGGCAGGCCAGGTAGTGCGGCAGACCAGCAATCAGGAGTGGACCAGAGCCAAATTATTAAGGGGGCTGTGTGGGGCCCCCATTTAGGCCAGGGTCTGCAGCCCCTATTTTAATCCAGCACTGCCCCTCCATGCCTAAGGTAGTACACCTGAAAATGGTGAGGTCAGAGCAAGCTGTAAAATGAGAGCAGATTTTTCCCATACTGGTGAGTAACAATGAACTTAGATTCCCTGACCATTCAAACAGTGCACCTGGCTTCCCACACTGTTATCAAGAAGCTACCATGAGAAATACACAGCCCCCTTTCATGCATTTCAGTCTCTGGCTCCCAACCAGCAACTGGGTCCAGTAAAGAGAGAAGGTAGTTAAATTCTATTCCCTTTACCAAACATTCTCCTGAGTGATTAAAGTATAATTTGAGGGGCCCCAGAACCTACCTAATCTTCAGGCCCCCTTCGTGCATATGTGGACCCGATTTTTATAGATTCTGAAATCTGGGCCCTGGAACTCTGGCCTGTCAGATTTGTGGGCCCCAGAACTGCATTCCAGGGTGTTCTGGCTTACTTTAACCCCTGGTTCTCCTGCTTCCCAAATGGTCAGCCACATTGCCAGATAAATATTAGTTTGGATCATCCTCAAAGTACCATGCTGCCAGCCAACCTTTCACTAACTAAACCTAAAGATTTATTGTAAAAGGAATGAAGCCGATGAGAAGGGAGATGTTAAAAGGTCAAAGCAATCAGATACGTACAACTGAGTTCAAAGCCAGATATATTAGGTTTTCAGCAGAACTATGGAGTTTGCAGGTTTGTACTATCCCTCTGGTATACATCCAGTAGCTGGATGGGTCTAAGTGAGTCCTTTGTTTCACAGCTTCAGTGGTAGATGAGTTTATCCAGAGGCAGGCAGCAGGAATGAAGACAAGTGCAGCTGCATTTTATAGTCCCTGGTCTACCTTGTGGCTTGTTTCATACACAAGCCAAGGCCATAGCACATTGGATGAGAAAGGCACTAGCAGCCCCCCCGACCCAGGCTCATCTCATCATATCCTGATAAAGTGTTACTCTCAAATATGTTACATGGCCCAGCTGTTCCTTCCTAGGGGACTGTTGTTGCCTACAGGGAAGCTGGGTGGCCTGGTATGGACTGGGACTCAGGGGCCAGAGTGCAATTCCTAGATGGCCTGCTGGGTGCCCTTGAGCACCCTGTGCTTTAGTTAGCCCTTTTATAAAACAGGGACAGTGACACTGACCCAGGGTCAATTGCAATCTATAAATCGGCACCCTCCTCCCTCATTAGTATTAATCAGTTTGCTTACTTGATGCTACTATTTTTCCTTCAAATCAAATATAATAAGAAAATTGCATTGAAGGGGCAAATGCATATTCAAAATAAAAATAAGTACTGAGCAGTAAATACTTACCATTGTATGTATAACCCTTCCGCCAGGGCAGGCTGGCAGGACAAGGGCCGGATTCTATACCTAAGGGTTTCCCAATAATGTAGCACCACCAACCAGCTCAAGCTCCCACCCAGATTTCTGGGAAATCCTGCACTGTTCCCTGGGCACCCCAAAGGGGTAAGGCTTCCTCACTCACAAGCACGAGTCTGAGTGTAGTAAATAAAACCTTTAATAGTAGTAAAACAGAGGGTAAAAGGCCAAATAACAGAAATCAGTGCTGCTCTAGCAAATCAGTGCAGAGCAAAGTTCCCAACAACCCACACCACATAACAGAACATACAAAATAAACTCACTAGCAAAATCAGCACCAATCTGGAGAATCACTACTAACTAGGCTCCCAACCAACCCTAGGGTATGTAGAGAGTGTCTTTCACACCAGCTGTCTGGCAATGCAACCTATTAGTCATTCACTCCATTCAATAGCACTATCCCTTAGCTCTGCCTACTGTCCATCAGCTCCACCCACCAATCACTCACACCACCCAACTCATAAGTGGCCACCTTCACTGTCTGCTGACTCCACTCACTGTCCACCAGCTCTACCCACTGGTCACTCACACCACCCACCTCTCACCATCTGCTAGCTCCCCTTCAGTGATCTCAGCTCAGAAAAAGAATTTTCTCCCTAGTGATTTTTAGCTCAGAGAAAGTTTGTTTGTCTCTCTATGTACCCCATGTCTCTAATGTACCCCATCCTCCAGATCATTAACAAAGATGTTGAATAAAAAACCCCCAAGACCAACCATTGGAGAACTCTATTTGTTAACATCTTCCACAGAGCCATTGATCACTACCCATTGAACCCGATGATCCAGCCACCTTTCTCTCCATCCGTCATTTCATTCATCCAACCCATACCACTTTAGCTTGCTGGCAAGAATACTGTGGGAGACCATATACAATAGCTTTCCTAAAGTCAAGGTAAATTACGCCCACTGCTTTCCCTACATCCACATAGCCAGTCACCTCATCAGAGAAGGCAATCAGATCAGTCAAGCATGACGTGCCCTTGGTCAATTTGTGGCAATTACCTTCCTTTCTTCCAAGTGCCTCAAACTGGATTCCTTGATGAACTATTCCATGATTTTTCTGGTGACTGAGGTGAGGCTGACTGGGCTGTGGTTCTCTGCATTCTCTTTCTTCACTTCTTTGATGACGGACATGGACACTATATTTGCCTTTTTCCAATCATGCAGGATCTCCCCCAATCACCACAAGTTTTCAGAAATAATGGCCAAGGGCTCTGCAATCACATCAGTAAGCTCTCTCAGCACCCTCAGATGCACTGCATCCAGCCCATGGACTTGTGCATGTCTAGCTTTTCTTTGAACCTGTTCTTTCAGCACTGAGGGCTGCTCACCTCCTCTCCATTTTGCACTGCCCAATGCAGTTGTCTGGGGGATGACCTTGTCTGTGAAGATAGAAGCCAAAAAAAAAAACAAACCAAACACCAAATACTTCAGATTTTTCCACATCATCTGTCACAAGGCTGCATCCCCTGTTCAAGAAGGGGTCCACACTTTCCAGGAATTTCTTGTTGCTAACCTACCTGTAGAAACTCTTCATATCCCTTACTAGCTGCAACTTCAGTTGTGCTTTGGACTTCCTGATTTTACTCTTGCATGGTCCAGCAACATCATTATACTCTTCCCTAGTCATCTGACCAAGCTTCCACTTATTGTAAGCATGCTGAGGCTCACTGAAGATTTCTTTGCTAAGCCAAGCTGGTCACCTGTCCTATTTGCTATTCTTTCTACACATTGGGACAGTTTGTTCTTGGACTCTCCATAAGGTTTCTTTAAAATACAGCCAGCTTTCCTGAATTACTTTCTCTATTATATTAGTCTCCCAAGGTATGTCTACACACAATCAAATTTGACCTAATAAACATAAGGTTGAATTTAAAAACAGGCATGGCTGCACGGGGTTTTCCCAATTCGACCCAAGGTTTTCCTTAGGTCGAACTGAAGAGGACACTTTGAAGTTACAAAACCTCACATAACTTTGAAGCGATGGTCAATTTGAACTCTCTAGTTCGAACTGATGATGTGTAGCTGCATTAATTGGAGCTAGAGTTAGTTCGAATTAACATGGGTTGACCTTCCTACCAGGGTGCATGGCACCCTGGAAGGAAGACCAGCCCTTCAGCATCTGGGGCAAGTAGCCCCAAAGGTGTCCCCCCGACCAGGGCAGGGAGTAGAGCCCTGCAGGAGGCTCCAGCCCTTCCCAGTGCAGGGACAGGACCCCCCCCCCCAGCCCAGCAGGAGCCCCACTTGCAGACATGAGGCTCCAGGCGGGAAGTGATCCCCCCCAGCACTGGAGCAGTGCTCGCCCAGTGTGGGGAGAAGGGATCCCCGCTTGGGCTGCCGGGCTACAGCCGCACTCCCCCTGTGCGGGGAGAAGGGATCCCCAACAGGTTGCAACCACGCTCCCCTTGCGCGGGGAGAAAGGATCTCTGCTGGGCCACAGCCACGTTCCACCGGGGCAGGGAGAAGGGATCTCTGCCAGGCTGCACTCCAGCGGGGAGCCCTTCTCCCTGCCGGGGAGCACTGCTACAGCCTGGCGGGGGTAATTCCTTCTCCCTGCCTAGGGAGTGGGTCTGGAGCCCAGTGGAGGGAATCCCTTCTCCCCCGAACCGGGGCAGTGCTGGGGGTGCCCTGGCAGCAGAGAGCCCAGGGAGAGGAAAACATCTCCTGCCAGGCTCTAGCCTTCTGCACCCAGTGTGGGGGAAAGCATCCCCTGCCCAGCTCTAGTGGCACGAGGGCTAAAGCTGGGCAAGGGATGCTTTTCCTTGAACCTGGGCTCAGAGGACCGGAGCCCAGCAGGGCACTGGGTGGTGGCATGGCCCCTCTTGGGAGCCATGTTGCCACACATCCCATGGTGCCCTTCTTCCAAGTAGAACTAGCAAATCCTGGCCATGGACATGCTAGTTCGAATTGGTTTCCATACTGTGGTCATGTTAATTCAAATTGACTGAAGTCAAACTAATTAGTTTGAGTTGATTAGTTCGAATTCAGTTAATTCGAACTAACATTCTAAGTGTAGACACAGCCCCAGGGGATCCTGCCCATCAGTTCTCTGAAGGAGGCAAAGTAATTTTATCTGAAGTCTGGGTCCATATTCTGCTGATCTCCTTTCCTCCTTGTTTCAGGATGCTGTACTCAACCATCTTATGGTCACTGCTGCCCAGGTTACCACCCACTTTTACTTCCCCTACCAATTCTTCCCTGTTTGGGAGCAGGAGGTCCAGAGGAACAAGGCTCCTAGTTGGTTTCTCCAGCTCTTGTTCCATGAAGTTGTCCCCAACACTCTCAGAAACTTCCTGGATTGTCTGTGCTCTGCTGTCTTGCTTTTCCAGCAGATGTCATGGTGATTCAACTCCCCCATGAGACCCAGAATCTATAAACTTTCACTAGTTGTCTGTAGAAAGTCTTGTCTACCTCATCGTTTGGGACTGGTGGTCTATAGCAGGTGCCCAACCCAGCATCACTCTTGCTACTCTCACCTCTAAACTTAACCCAGAGACTCTGAAGAGACTTTTCTCCAGTTTCATACTGGAGCTCTGAGCTATCACACTGTACTTTTACAAGCAGTTCAACTTCTCCACCTCCTTCCCTGCCCCCCCGCCGCTGCCGCCGCCGCCATGCCTGTCCTTCCTGAACAATTTATACCAGGGGTGTCAGAGTTATGGCCCGGCCCACAGGCTTGCCCAATCCAACCCACCAATTCCTGCCGTCCCTAAGGGTAAAGTGGAGAAAGCGGAGCAACTGCCCTGAGCCCCACACTCCCCTGCTGCCTTCAGCAGCCAGCTGAAAGCAAGGGGCAGGGCAGGTGCACAGAGCACAGCCTCTGGGCTGGCAAACCCCACCCCTAGGGGCAGAGCAGCCAGCCCAGGGGAAGGATAGGAGTGAGGCACCCCGTCTCCAGCTGGCCTGCCCCCTACCCCCTCCAGCACTGTTGGCCAGACTGTGGCAGGGCAGTGCTGGGTGGGGGACAGCGCTGGGAGAGAAGACACATGCTGGGAAAGGGAAGGGAGGGGGGAAGCTGGGGAGAAGAACTGGGGAGAATCACCATGTGGATAGAGGGGAAGGAGCTCCTGCAAGGACTGTGGGATTACATTCTGAGCTCTACAGGTAAACAGATTGCAGTTTCAGAGAGGACCCCTACATTGCACAGAAGTCATAAGCTTGCTGTTGGATGACTGCTAACAAATTTAGCCAATCATGTCTTGTAACCATGGTTATAGTTTGCAGTTGTGTGCCAACATTAGTGGATATTTAATCAGTTCTAATTTCTGACATAAGGCTGGCCAGCCATGCAAAAGGATACCCACTGCTAGTGTACTACCATCACTGCTGCTTCAGCTAATTGAGAATTGTGTGTCTGTCCCCTGTGTATTTGCTTTATTGCACCTATCCCTTGTTTCTTGTTGTAAGACAGTAAGCTCTCCGGTTCTGGCACTGTTTCCGTTGATGGGCACACACATAACAAGTAGAGGGCTGGATCTCTGACTGAAGGCCTCTAGGCAGTTCTAATACACATAATAAATAGTAACCTGATTCTATACCAAGTCTTCCTTTTGAATAGAATCATAGGGTTAGAGTCACACTTCCAAAGCGTTTGAGTGAGCACGCGGGCTCTTTAGTAATGTGTCCTATCAGTGGGGCAAGGCTTTTCCCAGCCAAAGCCTTTTTTTAAAGCCTACTTTCTCTGTCTGAACTGGGTGAAGGATTTTAAAAATAACAGGAAATGTCCTAGGTTTTTGCAGAGCAGACAAGCTGAAGACAAGCTGAAACGAGCCATGATTAGTCCCTCCCTTGTACTGGCAGCTGATTGGTCCATTCCCTTACAAAGCACAGCTGCTGGATCCCTCCACCCAGGCTCCTGCTCTAACTCTCAGTGCTGTAGAGGGCCTCCCAACCTCCAGGGAAGCACAGACTGATAGCAGTTGCTGTGTCCTGGGCTTAAACCAGCCATCTTGCAACCATGACAGGGAGGACCCCCTACTCACAGTGGGTACAATCTCCAATATGTGCTCCTGCCTTACTTCTTCTCTGTCAGTACTGTCCTCTTTTTAGGAGCCTGAAATATGATAACCCTAGCGCCAAGGGTTTTGGCTGCCCCACCCCACCAAGAGTCTGGCCAGCAGTCAAAGGCACAGGGCATGAGGCAGAGGGAGAGGCAAATGTGACTTGGCCCGGGCACCAGATAGCCTCAGTATACCACTGCCATCCACTGCCCTGTTGCCTTCAGCAGCAAGTTGAAGGCAAGTGGCAAGGTAGGAGCGTGGAGCTCAGCCTCTGGGCTGGCTCGCCCTGCCCCCTCAGCATGGGCCAGGGAGGGCAGGCTCCCCCACCCCCACAGGCAGATTGACTCAGGGACATGCTTTGGCCTGCATCAAATGTCCTGCCTGCCAATGCAGCCCCCTCATATTGAATGAGTTTGACATCCCTGGTTTATACCCATCCATGACAGTGCTCCAGTCCTGTGAGTTACTCCACCCAGTCTCTGCTATTCCAGTCACACCACAGTTCCTTGACAGTGCTGGGACTTCCAATTCTTCCTGCTTGTTTCCCAGGCTCCTTGCGTTTGTCTCCAAGCCACTGAGGTAACAAGTCAATTGCCGGACATTGTCAGTGGGGCTCAGGAGGCCTCCCCTATTGCACCCTCCTCCTTGTGCCTCCTCCCAGTATCCCACTTCCTCATGTCTCCCTAGGATTAGCCCTCCATCCCCTGGTGAACTTTGTTTAACATCCTCCTCACTAGGTTAGCTAGCCTGTCTGTGAAGATGCTCTTCCCTCTTTTTGTTAGGTGAATCCCATCTCTTCCCAGCAATGCCTCCTGAAGTAATGTCCAAGGGTCGAAGAAACCAAAGCCTTCTTTTCCACACCCCCTGTGTAACCACACATGTCCTTCCACAATTCAGTGGTTCCTGCCTGCCCCTCTTCTTTCACAGGGAGGACGTGCCACTTCTCTGCACTCTGTGCAGCTGCCCTAGCTGGAAGAAAAGGGACACACTTCCTGGGTATGGGAGCCTAGTTCCCTCAGTCACAGACATGGCTAATATTTGCTTGAGATCTATCCATCATTTAGGGCCCAATCTTGTTTGGTACTGATGAAGATCCTCTACTCCTATTGAAGTCAATGAGAGTGAAAAGTGCTCAGCACCACAAAAAAATGGCACCTTTAAGCCTTATCTGCCAGCTGCAGCCTGTGTCCATCCACTGCCGACAACTGGCAGGAGGGATGGAGCAGTGGCACATGCAGATGGGCTAGGACTAGGTGGGGATCCACCAAATCACCCTCTCTACATATGAGAGCCTTATCCTTCTATAGCCCAGCTCCCCGCATCCCTCCCCCAGAAGGATTATTCTCTGTTCCATTCCTGGAAGCATGACCAGTCCCAAGCCAGCCATCTCAGTTCACCTCACCAAGAAGCCAGGAGGCACCAGTCAGCTGTGGCATTCACCAGCAAGCACCTGCTGCCTGGTTTCTGACTCATGGCTCCAGCTGGACACCCCCTGGCTGCAGGGCCCAGATTCCACAATCCCGCCTTAATCCACTCCAGATCTACAAGTAGTAAGTAATGGCCATATGGCTCTAGCAGCAGAGAGCAACAGGGCCATGTCATGAGACAGGCAGCTTGAAAGAGTCCAGCTCTCTCAGGCTAGATGGGGTCTCTACTGCTTTCTCCCATGGCTCTCAGATCCAGTCTAACTGAAACTCTGCTGTTTGCAAAGATGCTTTCTGCAGATGCACATGCCTCCAGCACTCCATCTCCTGGCTCACAGCACAGCTCCCCTTCCAAGCCCCTGCACTGAAAAGTCAGCCATGAGCCTTCCCAGCAGTGCCCCAGAAATGACCCCTGCATCATGAGAGCAGTCTGCACCTCCAGCACTGTCAGCTCAGTAGTGCCTGCTTCACCAGCAACAGGGCACTGTTAACTCCCAGGGTGGTGCTCAGAGCGAGGGCCTCTTTCCACCAGCTGAGATTCCAACAAGCCATGACAAGACTGGATACACTCCTGGGCAGGAGCAGAAAGTGAAATCCAAAGTCATCCAGCCCAGTTCTGAATCTGTTTTTGTAAGGCAGGCTTAGAAGCTGTACCTAACAGCTTCTAAGGGGGCAGGGGGGACTAATCTTCATGGGTTTTGTATTTGCATGAGCACAAAGAGCATATTAGCATAGTATCAGCAGTAGGCATTGAGAGGGGCCAGTGGAAGGCTGGACAGCATGAGTGACCAGCGGGCAGAGCCAGTGGACAGGGGGTGGAGCCAGTGGCCAGTGTAGGTGGATGGAGTGACCAGTGGGTGGCGCCCTCAGACAACTGGTGTGAAAGACAAACCCCAGGGTATGCAGGGAATGTTGGGCAGTTTGTTCTGCACTTATTCTCCAAATCAGTGCTGATTTTTTGCTATTGGATCTTTACATTCATTTTTATTACTATTAAAAGTTCTGTATACCACACTCAGACTCCTGCTTGCATGGGGGGGGGAAGCATTACCCCTTGGGAGTGCCCAGGGCATAGTGCAGGATTTCTCAGAAGACTGGGTGGGGGATCAAGGAGGTTGGTGCTGTACATTATTTGGAACCCCCTAGCTATAGAACCTGACCCTTATTCAGCCATCTCACCCCGGCAGAAGGGTTACATTTCTAATGAGTAAGTTCACCATACCACACTGGCCTGGGACCAGAGGAGAGGAAGTCGGTAAGTCCCTCAAAGCCAGCCACCTCCCACTGGACTGTGTCTTCCTGCAGATAGAAGATTCTTCTATTTTGAGGAAAGGATGATTTTAAAATTAAAAAATCCCTAAAGCCGCAGAAGCTGAGGAATGTTAATAAATGGCAGCTGTGATTTCCACAGCCCCACCCACACTCACCACACATGAGCACAGCAGTTTCAGAGAGCTTTGCCAAGAAGCTAAGAATTTCCACCAGCCCAGGAGCAAGCATGTGAACCTTTCCCCAGTCCTAACCCTCAGCCAGGCTAAAGCAGCAAAGTACCACAGGCTTCAGTAGAGTGGCTCTGATTTACAGCTGCTGGCACTAAAGCCCACCAGCCTCACCTGTGGAATAGCATGCTGGAGAAAAAAAGAGCTTTTAGTTGTCATGCCCCCTTCCATTTCCTGAGACCACAGCAGGAGGGGCAGCAGAAGACAGGTGGCATCCTGGGGGCATGCAGATTTAAACAGCTTTAGCACCTGATTTTAAGCCTACTAGAGTCAATGGGAATCTTTAATGGGCTCTTTGGATCAGGCACTTAGGGTATGTCTACACTTACAATTTAATTCAAATTAATGAGGAACCATTTGAATTAAATAAATGCATGGGCACACTGGCTTTCATTAATTCAAACTAAGGAATGCCTTAGTTCGAACTAATGAAAGCTAACTGCGAAGTTATAAAACCCCATTTAACTTTTGAAGTGATGGATAATTCAAATTTATTTGCTCAAATTAACCCAATGTAGCTGTGTTAATTCAAACTAACTGTTAGTTCGAATTAGCCACAGCTTGATTTTCCCTATATAAGAGCACCCCCTACTTAATTCGAACTAGCAAGTCCTGTGCATGAATATGCTCATTTGAATTATGGTTTCTTGTGTGGCCATGTTAATTCAAATCCACTTAATTCAAACTAATCATTATTAGTTTGACTTAATTAGTTCAAATTAAGTTAATTCCAACTAACCTAAGTGTAGACATAGCCTTAATGTCCCTGTATGCAGCAATCCACTCTGGTGCTGCATCAAATTTACACAGAGTGCTGTGACAGAAAAATGCCAAATTGTGTACTGGCTTCCACACCAAACAGCCCTCTCCCCCACCCCAAGGCCATGAGGACGGACAAGCAATGAATCGCATGGGGTCTTGTCCCAAAATTTAGTACTTGTATTTCAGAGTGACTCAAGCCCTGAGAGAAAGCTCAGTTCTCTCTTTATTATCCCTACCAGCTTGCCCCTCCCTATGGGGCAAAGAGGAAAAGCCAGGTGGCAGCTGCTAGGGGCCATTGCCCCCAGAGCTCCGTCCCAGCAGCTGAAGACTATAACCTGAGAGTCAGAATGACATTTTCTGCCTGCTTTCTCCAGTCCCTTCAACAGGCCCAGACACCATAGTATAAACTGCCCACCACCACAGCAGGCACCAGATCCACTTGCCATTCAGAGTGGTGATGGGCCAAACCAAGAAACTCTCATCTGACCCTCTATGTTCCAGGTTGAGATTTTGAGTTGGGTCCCTGGATCTCAACCTACTTCTTCACCTAGGGCTAACAGCTCACAAAATTATGGCACCAGCAAACCCACACTCCAGCCTTGACATGGCCTCCCTTTGACAGGCTGCTCCCCAGATCCAGTCTGGTGTGCTGCTGTGACCCCCCAGTTCCCATTCCTGAACCCTGATTCATCCTGCTTTGCCAAGTGACCACACTCCTGAGTCAGTCCACTCTGGCCTCTGGAGTACAATCGATCCCAAGCAGTGGGTGTATGCCCTCTGGCTACTTGAGGGACAGTCCCCCAGCAAGCACCCACGGCCCCAGTTACTACAGCAGGGGTTGGCAACTCCCAGCACCCATGCCAAAAATGGCATGGAGGCCAAGCCTGAGCAGCACGCAGCACCGTTCAGGCTTCCCCACTGACCCCGCTTGTCCAGCGCTGTGTGGCTAGACAGAATGAGCTGCGTGCCATGGCTCCAGGCCAGCAGAAGCCACGGCATGTGGCTTCTAGCCGCCCGCTGGCCCCACCCCCTGCTGGGCAGGGCTGGAAGGGAGTGGGGCGGGTTGGCCCAGCCCCCTTCCTGCCCTGACTGCAGAGCGGGAAGCCGCCTGCTGGTGGGGGCGAAAGACAGCTCTAGCTGGACCCAGAGGCTGTAGGGATAGAGGCAGCCCCAGCTGGTACCCAGAGGCCACCTGCTGGCACCCAGAGGCCACCTGCCGGCGAGGGTGGGAGCCGGCCCTGGCCCTGAACCAGAGACCTGGGCCCACCCCCTTTTGGCCCAGCCGCTGGCACCCACTGAGGGTGCAGTGAGCAGGGCTGGCACAGGGTTTGGCAAAGGTTGCTGACCCCTGGTCTACAGCTCAAGTCTGTCCATTTAACGGAGAAATGGATTGTGCCCAGCCCTCTTCTCTCACACCCTCTAAAGACCACACAGCTTTCAGGTAAAACAACTACAAGTTTATTATCAGATTATAATTCTAAGTGAGAATGTGGCTAATCATGGCAGAATCACAATATAAATGAATCAGGAGAGACCACAAGAAAATAAAAGGTAAAACATGCATACCACCTTAATGAAGTCAGATGTTTGTACAGTGATTCTCTGCCTCTGACCAGGCAGGGCCCAGATCTTGCTTGGAGTTGTTTCAAGATGCAGAGCCCCAGCTAAAAGCTCGGACCTTTCCAAGTGTTTTTCTTTTGTTCCAAAACTCCTCCTCACCCCCTTTCTGGGCAGAGGTGATCATGTCTGAGCACCTCAGATAGCATGTCTTTGCTGCCATTTCCAGGTATTTGCTAGCTCACTGCTGCTGTGAGAGTTTTGTCTGTTCCCCTCCCCCATTTAGCAATGGAAAATGTTAGATGTCTGTGCACATGCATGAAGTTGTAGGAAACATCTCATACTAACCATGTAGACTAGATTATGAACATCTAGAAACATTGCATGGTATAATTGGCAAGAAATCATACAATCACAGTGTACAAGTGAACAGGAAAAAAAAATCACATAAGATCATAACCCAGGGTGCACAGATGTACATCTTGTGACACCCCGTCCATGGGAGGCCCAGCTCCTTGGACTTGACACAGCACTGCTTCCTCATGGCATGGCCCCAACATGCCGAGAAGTCCAGCTGAAGCCTAGCCCAGATTTGAACACCATTTCCTTGGGCCACCTGTTATAGAATCCAGTTCTGGGCTCTGGAACTGATAGTGCCCAGAACAAGGCCACATCCACTATCCCCAACCCCACTTTGTGACATGCTCCATAATAATAAGTAGCACATTCTCTTTGCCTTCTGATTTTTGAAACTTTTCAAGCTTTTTCACACTACCAAGAGGAGCTAGAAACTATTCGTTTATTAATAAAAACAGATTTTCACATATTCACATGACTCTAGGAGATGGGGCTTTCAGGGAAACACAGTATACCACAGGACTCTCAATATGCCACACGTGTTTGGCGAGTGCTGCAGACAACCGATGCAGATGCTGGAGCAACCTACTAGGGATCATGCCCCTCTTCACCTGCTGCTCCCAAAGAGGGAAGAATTGGTAGGGGAAGAAGAAGTGGGTGGTAACCTGAGCAGTAGCAATCATGAGCTAGTTGAGTTCAGGATGCTGACAAAAGGAAGGAAGGAAGGAAAACAGCAGGATACGGGCCCTGAACTTCAGAAAATAACTTTCACTCCATCAGGGAAATGATGGGCAGGATCCCTCAGCAGGCTAATATGAGGGGGAAATGAGTCCAGGAGCACTAGCCATATTTTAAAGAAACCTTATAGTAAGCACAGAAGCAAACCGTCCCAATCTGCAGAAAGAATAGCAAATATGGTAGGCAACCAGCTTGGTTTAAGAGATAAATCTTCAGTGAGCTTAAACATAAAAGGAAGCTTACCAGAAATAGAAGCTTGGTCAGATGAGTAGGAAGATGTATACACACACTGCTCAACCATCCAAGAGTAAAATCTGGAAGGTCAAAGCACAACTGGAATTGCAGCTAGCAAGAGATATGAAATGTAACAAGAACAGTTTCTACAGGTAAGTTAGTAACAAGATCAGAGAAAGTTTGGGCCCCTTCCTGAACAGAGTATGCAATCTACTGACAGATGAGGAAAAATCTGAAGCCCTCAATGCTTTATTTACCCGTCTTCACAAACAAAGTCAGCTCCCAGACTACTGCTTTGGGTAGCACAGAATAGTGGGGGGAAGGGAAGGGAGCAGTCTTCAGTGATGAAAGAATGCGTTCTGGACTATTTAGGAAAGCTGGACATACACAAGTCTATGGGGCCAGATGGACTGCATCTGAGGGTTCTGCAGGACTTGGCTGATGTGATTGCAGAGTCATTGGCCATTATTTTTTTTAGAACTCACCATGATCAGGGAGTGATCAGATTTCCCACTTGATTGGAAAAAGGTAAATATAGCACTCATCTTCAAAAAGGGAAGGAGGATCTGGGGAACTACAGATCTGTCAGCTTGACCTCAGTCACCAGAAAAATCATGGAGCGGGTCCTCAAGGAATCCTTCTTGAAGCCTTTGGAGGGGAAGAAAGTAACCAGTAACAGTCAGTATGGATTCACCAGTGACAAGTTATTGCTGACCAACTGCCTTTGATGAGATGATCCTCTCTGTGGATGTGGGGAAAGCAGTGGACTTGATATACCTTGATTTTAGCAAAGTTTTTGATACAGTCTTCCACTGTATTCTTGCCAGCAAATTATAGAAGCATGGGTTGGATGAATGGACTATAATGTGCATAGAAAGCTGGCTAGCTCATCAGACAACAGCTAGTGATTAAAAGCTCAATGTTTAGTTGGCAACCAATATCAAGCAGATTGTCCTAAGGGTCAGTCCTGGGGCTAGTTTTCTTCAATATTTTCATTAATGACCTAGATGGGGTGGATTACACCCTCAGCAAGTTTGCAGATGACATGAAGCTAGGGGGAGTGATAGGTACCCTGGAGCAGTGGGTCTCAACCACTGTGTCGGGACAGAGTACTGTGTTGCCACACAGTAGTAAGTGTGTTGCGGAGAGCCAGGGAGATGACTAGATTTGGCCTGGAGGGGGTGGGCTGGTGTGTCCTGTAGGCTCCCAATATGTCACCAAGTGTGTCTCAATCTTCAAAAGGTTGAGAACCACTGCCCTGGAGGATAGCAATAGGATACAGAGTGACTTAGACAAATTGGAGGATTGAGCCCAAAAGTAAACTGATAAGGTTCAACAAGGACAAGCGCAGAGTCCTGCACTTAGGACAGAAGAATCCCAGGCACTGCTACAGATTGGGGAACAACTGGCTAAGCAGAGTTCTGCAAAAAAGAACCAGAGATTACAGTAGAAAAGAAAATGGTAATGAGTATACACTGTGCCCTTTTTGTGAAAAGGCTAACAGCATATTGGGCTACACCAGTAAGAGCACTGCCAGCAGATTGAGGGAAGTGATTATTCCCCTCTATTCAGCACTGGTGAGGTCATGTCTGTAGTACTGTGTCCAGTTTTGCACCCCCCCCCGAAAGGATACGAACAAATTGGAAAGAGGCCAGCAGAGGGTAAGGAAAATTATTAGGAGACTGGAGCACATATGAAGAGAGACTATGGCAACTACATTTGTTTAGCCTGAAGAAGAAAAGTTGAGGGAGCCTTCAGTACCTGAAGGGGGTTGCAGGGAGGCTGGAGCTAAGCTCTTTTGAGTGGTGGCAGATGATGAAAAAAGGAGCAATGGTCTCAGGTTGCAGTGGCAGAGATCTAGGTTGAATATTAGAAATAACTTTTTCCTTAGGTGGGTGATGAAGCACTGGAATGGGTAATACAGGGATGTAGTGGAATTTCCATCTTTAGTGGCTTCTACGGACTGGCTTGACAAAACCCTGGCTGTGATGATTTAGTTAGGGTGGGTCCTGCTTTGAGCAGTGGATTGGACTAGATACCCCAAGGTCCTTCCAATCTAAATCTTATATGATTATCAGACACACAATAAAGCTAACAGGGATGACAACACTGACATCACTGTCTTTTCTCAGTGGAGCTCCCTGGATCCTTCTTTGCTAGAGTGTGAGGTAGGACGGATGTGGGAAATGAGATTCCAAGGGAACAGCCTACATTGGCCAAGAACTCCTCAGGGAGCTTCGGCGCAAAGTTACACTGTGGCTAATCTGGGCAGCTGGTTTACATCACAGAATTGTAATAGATACTGTGGAAGTGTGAGACCGTGGCAATCTGTTCTCAGTTGGCCCCTTCACTTTACTGATTTTCTTTCTTTCACAATGGGGTCTCAAATGAGACAAGTCTCTAGCCATCCCTGGGGCCCATTCTCCTTCCAATTCAGTACTTTAAATAAATCTCCTTCACAACAAAAAGCATGTGAACAAACCCAAGTACACTAATTATATCATAGCGCTCTCTCACAGGCCTCAAGTCAGCTTCCCAGACATCACATCACAGCAACAAAAGCAAGACGACAAGTGCTTGTCCCTTGAGCTAATGGTGAATGCCACTCACAGAGCAGCATGGAGGCTGTGACACACACTTTACAGTTCCAGCTCCTTCTAGAAGCACAGTGTTAATAGGAAGCTTTCTGCTACAGCCCCACATAGCGCACAGTTTAACAACCTAACAACTTGCCTCAGCATTGACAATGACAAAAGCTGGGCTACAAAGCCATGAAGATCATGGGCTAAAAATAACAGATATCAACCAGAACTAATCAGCTATCTGTAGCCATTTTACAACCCTTCACAGCCCCACAATGCTGACTTTAACCAATGCAGGGTGGGCCAGTGTCCATATTACATTCTGTTTCTGAGCAAATGTCCCATCAAAAGCGTTGGCCCTGTCAGCCGTTAACGCATCCATACTTCCCAGTAGTGATGAGGTTATAAGTAAATTAAACCACTTACCATTGGCGGGGGTGTACACCAGGCCCTGCTAGCCTGGATGGGAGCTGAACCTGCTTATTGTGAGGCAGAACTGCTAACAGTCTGTTACATACATGGAACATGCTGTGCGGTAGATCAGTTCAGTGCTCTAAGGGAGTGGGACTGGGCAGAGTCCCAGTTAATGCAGGCAGGTGTTGGACACACTTTCCCCATGCAGCAGTGGCAAGCACCTCAGTCCTGGCTTGCAAAAAAAACAGCTATGGTATGCCCCAGGGGCCTGCCAGCCAATGAATCTTTGCAGAGGTTTGATGTTGGGGACAATCTGGCCATTAAGGCACTGTACTAAGAAATCAGGAGGTGGTGGTGATTTTCTGGCTCTTATAGAGACTATTTCATTTTACACAGCTCACCTCATTGCTCTGTGCCTCAGTTTCCCCATCTGTAAAATGAGGCTCACATCCTTTCTTTCTCCTATGTCTTGTCTGCTTAGATTATTTGCTCTTTGGGGCAGAAACTTCTTCTCCAGCTTCTAACACAGTGGGGTCTCTAAATGCCACTGTAACACAAATAAGAGAATGAGCAAGCATCCACTAGCACCTGCACTCATTTCTCATAAGCTCAGCAGAGATTGGCCTGGCCAGTGCTCGCAGTGGGGATCTACCTCTATGGCAGTGGTTTTCACACTTTTTGCTCAGGACCCAGGTGAAAAAATATTATGCCTGTGACTCAACAGTTACATCTTTAAGCAAGGCATTCCAGTCTTCTGGCAGCAGCAGGAGGGGGTGCCACGACCCATTACATAAGGGTCTGCAATGCAGAGTGGATCCAACCCATGGTTTGAAAACTACTGCTTTAAGGTACACCTGCAGTGCTGGGGCTGGCTATTCAATAGAGAAGCATAGCCAAGCCCACACATCCCAAACTCAGAAGATTTTCATAATAATAATGTTGGGTCTTTTACTTATTGTCTGCAGTTAAGCCATTAAGAATCAAGTCTGGAACTTTAATTCCAGAACCAAGGGCTCTAGGAATACACGTTTATTTTTATGAAAGCTGACATTCCCATTTAATCACATGACTAGAAGAGCAGGGGCTTTAAGGAAAACACCACACACATATCAGCTATTGCAAGACTCACAATACAAATTGCAAGCTGGCAACATTAGAATTATGATCTTCTCTCCATGTCAGTATAGTACTAAAAGGCAGATGCTGGAAGTCCAACTGTCATTGGAGATTTGAAAAAGACAGCACTGCTGATGACTTGCAGTCATGTAAAACCACTAGAGATCCAGGTTAACCAGTCTTAGTTAAATTCCACACTGGGTGGGTCTATCCTACCTACCTTAACTTCCTCTGCAAGTTCCAATCAACATAATCTTCTTCTTCACTTCCTTTCCTACCATAGCATTTAATGTTCTATACATGGGCATTTGAGCTGAAACAGCAGGCATCAGAGATTCCTTTATATTTAATACTACAGTGCACAGAGACTAGAATGACATCTCCTTTGTACAGACCTATACAGCTATATCCATACTGATCTGAACAGTTTCTTCCAATTTGCCGCAAGAAGTCCAGGAGTGAGGCTGGGCAAGGCTCAGGAAGACATCCATGCAGACTAGCTTTAGCATTAATCTGTTATCCTTATTTTAAAAAGAGTTCTTTGTTCAGTGTTAGAAGAAAGTGAGTCACACCAATTCTTCATTGGCATGGTTCACTATAGTTGAATGACACTGTTACCAGCCATTCCCCTTTCTTGGGTCTCCCACGCAGCACACTATGTTAGCTCTGGATTAACTTGGAGCTCTTCCGTTCTCCAAGACCAGAAAGTTGTGCACTTTGTGAAGGCCAGTACCTTGGATAGGAGCTACAGACATGCCGTGGACAGAGAGAGAGGTTAACCTAACCTACTCACTCCCTGAAGATGGGGCATTAAGGAAAGCTTGGCTTAGTTTAACCCCCTCAGTGAAGTCTGCTTCAGAGTACATAGCTGGAGACCTAGCTTATAGCCTCCTGTCCCTTTCCACCAGGGTGTTTGTACTGGATGTGGCTGGAAACCTATTTGCATAAGGAGCTTCATGCTGAGCCAATTTGTCTAGTAAGCCTCATGGTGATGGATCTCTCCCCACTGCGGTTAGCAGTCCACAAGGCTTGCATTTCCAACCCCCATAAGACTGAGTGTTGCTTTTACCAACACAGGCAATTATGCCTGACATTCAAGCCCCTCTTCTCTTACAGTCTCATAGAGAATCTTCCCACCTCAGCTTTTGTGGTGCATGCTGTAACCTGAAACTGTTTAAATACCAGGGTAGCCAAGGCTCAGAGGTCATAAAGTGAATGCAGATGGGAAACCCAGGAAACAGTGGGTTACTTACCAGTAACTGTCCTTCTTCGAGCGCTGCTCAGAATCATTCAGTAATAGGTGATTGCTAGCCATGCTAATAGATGGTGGGTGGAGTTAGTTCTTTCCCACCTTCAGTGCTGCTGCTCCCCTTAATGGCCAGCAACCCAGGTGGAGAAAAGGGCCATACAAAGTACATAGAGTATCTCCATAAAGATCTGTGGCCCAGGTAAAGGAAAACCGTCAGGAAGGTGAGTGTTGCCAAAAAAGGGGAAATAAAGGCCTACATCTCTCCAGCGCTCCCTGTTCTGCAGACAACAGGAGTCACGGTGGCCCAAAGTCACCCTTATCATAAGGAAAAATAAAACACAGTTACTGGTCCATGATCGGCGAAGAACCTTAACGTGTGGCCATAGACAGTTGGTTGTATACACCTGTCGAGACACGTGGACTGGGTACATTCTCTGACCTTCGGACTATGATAAGACCCTTAGCAGGTGACAGGGAATTAATGTGACCCCGGAGGAGAAAAATCGCAGTCAAATAGCAGCGGATAAATAAAGGCCAAAAAGAGGAGAGAAAAGGGCGAAAAGTGGAGGAGATAAATCCCCTTTTTAGTCCAGCCACAGAAGCACGTCACAAGGAGGTATGAAGACGACAGACAACCTCCTTGTAAGACATGGTTCCTCGGTGGTCAGACTGGGTCAGCACCCTTCCGAGGCCTGTATGTAAGCGTGGCGTTCAACAGGAGAAAAAGCAAGGGAACCTTGGGCTAGAGGAATCAAACGTGCCCCAAGGTGAGAAGCTGAAATTCCACCTTAGGGTGGGAGCAGAAAGGAGACCTTTAAGGTCTAGGTACAACGGAAAGAGGAGGTCAGCTCCAATAGATAAAAGTTAGGGGTAAAGGTATATCACCGTAGTAGGGTGCACCCCCCCCTTTATTTATTTATTTATTTATTTTTTACCATAGATGCAGCAACTAGAAAAGGGAGCAGGAAGGGTGACCATAAACAAAGGTCAAACCCCCTTGACACATACAGCATATGCGACTTCCACATAGCAAGTGACAAGGAGTGAGCTGGAAGAGAGAGAGAATATCTCTGGTTCTAGGGGGAAAGACTCTTGAAAAGCAGTAGAGTCTGGTGAAAGATTGATTACTCCCTCCATTAATTACACCAGAGTGAGAAGAAAGCAAGTGAGGGTGACCCGGGCCCACAGGTACCTCGAGGACGGGAAGTTGACCACAAAAAGGGAGGGGGAAAAGGGGGCAGGTTCTGCCCACATCCCCACCAGGGAAGGACAAAACCACAAGAGAAATGACAAACTCCAACCAGGGAAAGGGGAGGTGGGGAGGAATGAGCAACCGGCTGTAGTAACACTTAGCCAGGAAAAAAGTTGCCGTTAATCAATGGCGTACTAGCGACTGTGAAGGTGATGGATGATGAATAGGGTAGCGCTGGCCTAAGACCACAGGGCCCTCTGAACTGCAAGATGGGTTTGGAAGGGTGAAATCTGTAGGCAAATGGGGACTCGTTCCTACGTCCAAAAGAAGGGCCTCCCCAGGAACTACCCAGGTTTAATCATGGGGAACCCAGTGGACTCCCAAGTGATGCTGAATCCATTCTGTCATTGGACAGAACAGAGCTAGCTTGCCGGTGCATTCCTGCACCTGTAGAAGGACCCCTTTGAAACCCCTTGGGTCACTCCCTTTAATTCCCAATCCATCGTAGCAGTATACAACATGACCGTATGCAGCAGTTTGAGGTTGTGTAGTTAGTGAAGCAAAGGGAGTTTTATTCCCACAGAAGGGATTGAGGTTCCTCTTCTAGATGGGTGAAAAAAACAGGCAAGCGGTTCTATGGCGGTGAGCAGTCCTCAAGTATGCTCGCACGAGGGACTGGAGACAATGTGACTAGGGGAGGAGGGGTAGAAATGTGCCAGAGGGTTGTCAACCTATGAAGATAAAGAGAGCATGCGCACCCAGGGGATTTCCCACTAGGGCGAGTATCTGCTACTGGTTCGTCAATCCTTGATTCGAAACCTGAGGCCAGGTATAACAAAGGTGACAGGGCCTCATGAGCCTGAGGTGACAGAACCCAGGGAAGCCTAGAAAAGGGAAGAAGAAGGGAGGGCACGGAACCCAACCCTGGAATAGGCTGATGAGTAGGGAGTGTTTTTGTTTCTCATTATTATTATTATTATTACTATTATTATTATTATTGTTTTAGAACAGGTGGGGATCACCCAAGCACAAACAATGTTGGTGCCCAGTGCTGAGGATTCATGAACCCCTCGGGTGGGCAGTATCTCCGAGATGGAGAGAAGGCCAGCCCTCCAGGAGGTACTGCATAGGGAACCATCCTGAAATTCGCATACCCATAGAAAGCAAAGTGCACAACACATGGCTCAGACCCACAACAATGAGATCAGGAGTCTGCTTCCCTATCAGGTGACCATGGAGACTGAAAAACGCCCTCCAGGGAAACGGGGGGAGCGTTCAGAAACCATCAGGGAATGGATCCTGGCTGGTCATTCAGGGCGTGTGGGAGTGCTGAGAATTCAGTCCTACCACCATCACACATTGAACCCCCTGTGTGGTGTAGGGACAGCGCATTCTTTTATGGGGTAGGGAAGGGTAGGTAAGAGGAGGTTTCCTCCTGCCCTGATCCCAGAGAACCCTAAGGCAGAGAGAAGCCTCTTTCAGGTAAAAGACGGCTACCCAGGTGTTAAGCCCTACCAGTCCTCAGAAGGAGACAAGCAGGAACTAGCACCGGTAGGAATCCTTAAGGATCTCTATGGGACCCCCAGGTGATTCTTGAAGGGAGGAAGAGGTAATGCCCCGCATTGGGATCTTAACACATCCACCTTGCGTGGGGCTCCTTGATATCTCCTAGTACTCCCAGTGGGCCAGGTAACATTGTCCCGAGACATGGAATAGTTGGTAGTCCCAGTTTGATGTTAGGGCCACTGGCACATCAACTAGGGGAATAGTGAAATTTTGATGCACCCAGTGGAATAATTGAAGAAGGCATACCGCAGGGCATTGAAAGACACCTCACAAGCTAGGGGGACAGGTAGCAGGCCAAGTAGGCAGTAGACCCAAGTATTTTACGTCCCCCCAGGGGTCCTGGGCACTACGGAGCATGGCGTCCATCTCGGCCATGAAGGGAGACTTGCCTTCAAAAGGAAGATCGAGCATGACCTGCTGGGAGGAGGGAAGCACCCTAGCCTCCCTGAGCCAGGCCACCCTCTGAACAGCCATGGCTGAGGCCACAATACAGGACACTGTGTCAATGGCATCCCAAGCCAATAGCAGCAGGTCTTGGGACACTATTCTGCCCTCGTCAAGGAAGGCATCAAAGTCCCCCCTATTCTCTTGTGGGAGTAGCTGTCTAAACTTGTTCATGGACTTCCACATGTCCATTTTATATTGGGTTACCAGGGACTGATTGTTGGCTACCCGTAGCCTTCTGCCCCAAGAGATCCAACTCCCTCGCATCCCTTGATGCTGGGAGAGGATCGCAGGAAACCTGCCCTGGGTCTAGCGCTGCTTCCACCATCCCCTGAGATGGTGTCGGATGGTGGGTGAGGAACAGAAAATCTCTCGCAGGGACCTGGTATTTATGGCCATCGTGTCTAATATGGGGGTGATGGACCCAGGGGTTTGCCAGCAAGACATGGCAAGGTCCTGCACACTCAGGTGAAGTGGGACTGTTATAGGCTCAGCAGAGGTAAACACCGGGCCAAATAAGATGTCAGCCAGCCCCGAGGAGGATTGAGCCTCCAACCCCACTTGAGCACAAACACGGCAAAGAAGGTCGAAGTGCACCATGAGACCCCCAGTGCAGGAACGCGGTATGGGGTTCAGAGCCCTGTCCAGTGCCAGAGGGCTCAGTGCTGAGCTGGGTGAAACAGTGCCATGAAGTTTTGTCGGAGTCTCTTGGGGGGACCATTTGTGTGGCCAGTACCTATGGGGGTTGGTACCGAAGGCCGTGTATGGGGCCGTTTACTCCCCTTTGAGACACCCTCCTCTGGGCTCAGCGACCAGGAAGCCTCCCAGGACCACGTCTGCAGTACCAACGAAGGCAAGGAAATATGGCATCAAGGTGAGGACACTGTGGTACCGGGGCCCTCCTGCATTGGGGAACTTGGCACCTAGATCGGTGACAGTGTCCGGTACCATTTTCTGGGTGACCTGGCTCCCAAAGGGAAGGCCAGTTTACCCCTTTTTCTTGGGGGCACCGGGTGGGGAGGCATGGGCAGGAGGAGGAGGGTCTTAGCTGCCTCAAAGGCCTCCAGAGTAGTAGGGACCGGCACCGACTCCTGCCAGTCCCGCGGTGACCCCTGGCTGGGTGACTGAGAACAGCGTGACACTTGGCTACCGACATCAGTACTGAGCTGGTCTTCTTGCACTCTCTGGGAGAGCTGCACCAGGAGGGTTCCTGTACCGAACCAGCACACAGTGCCGAAGCTTTGGGGATAGGCTGCCCCACTTGCCCTAAGGCCAACACATGGTGCCTCTGCTCTCTGCCTTTGATGGTCCATGGTTTGAAGGAGCAACAGCTAGAGCAAGAGGTGACCAAATGGGCTTTGCCCAGGCACCGGAGGCACTTCTTGTGATGGTCGGCCCATGGGAAGGCCTTGCTGCAGGCCACACAAGGCTTAAACCCTGGCATGGCAGGCAGTGAGAGAGAGAGCGATGTTCCAGCTCTGAAGTTGCGTGCTCACTGGAAGTAGCACTCTTCTGTGGAACAATGTCCATGAAAAGGTGATCCCACTCGAGCGGGTGGCTCATACAAAACATAGACAGGCTGCTTGTGCGGTCACAAGGAGCGGACTGTTCCGAGAACCATCACCGAGGGCAGAAAAAATGGAACTGAGGAGTGGCTGGGGGGGGGCACATATACAGCCACGGGGTGGCCAGGGGCGGTGGCTGCCAGCCCTCTTCTGACTGGCTAGGGCAAAAAGGTTTCCGACCAATTGTGCACTGTGGCACAGATACACATATTACTGAATGTATCCAAGCAGCGCTTGAAGAACTCTGTGCTCTGACTCACTAAAATGGAGCAAAAGCTCCATTGGTCAGGCAGGAGCCCGGGCTAGAATCCATGTTCAGGGGCTGGCACAATCCAGTGCAGGTGCTTCTCCTACCAGTGGCCACATGGCATTTGGAGCCTGTTCAATGTAGGCCTAGGATCTACGTCAGGATGTTGCTTTTCATCACTGCTGAATGAAGAGTGCAGGATTGTCTGTCTGTCTGCTTTTAGTCCAAAGAAACCCAGACTGAATTTCAGACCCATCTGAAATGCGGACTGAGTTCTAGAGAGTCAGAAACTAATGAGGATTTCAGTGTTCTCTCAAAGGACCTTCTCAGTCTGTACGGAAACTTCTGAAACCTGTGCCTGAATCTCAGCATGTGTCTGGATGAAAAGAACTAGACATGAAAACAGAAGATAAATGGCTGATTCAAGAGAAGCTAGTCTGAGTGAGCTGTTGATAGTGCAAGATGGAGCAGGGCAAAGAGGAATGAAAAACAATAAAGAATGTGGGGTGGGGGGTTGATTAACTGCAGGACATGCCTGAAGTATATGCAGTTCTAACCCTGAGACAGTTTGGCTGGCTGCTCACAAATCTACATAAAGATCAAGATCTTGTTCTTTGGATTTCTGCTAGAAATATATTTTCTCACTAGTTTTAGGGGGAAAAATCCCAAAACTAATGCATTTTCAGAAAATACTTTATGACCTCTTCCGGTCAGTCCATCTTAAAATGGATACTGTGTATATTCATTTATAAGCTGATCCATGCATAAGCCAACTGCCCACAAACAGACAAAAATGGGTGACCCACATATAAGCTGAAGTCCACCCGTGGCCTTGGGCCCCTAGCTCCCCCACCCAGTGCTGCTGGCTTCTCCCAGAGTCCCCGACACCCTCCCTAATCCCCCAGCCACGCCATTGCTTCCCTGGACTGACACCCCTCCAACCTCAGGGCTCTGCCACTGCTTCCCCTGCCATCCCCAACACCTCCCCAAACCCCTGGGCCCTACTGCCACTTTTCCCAGCCTCCCCAACATCTCCCTCCCCAAAACCCCAGCCCTGTTGCCACTTCCCACGACCCCCTTACCTGGCTGCTTCAGACTCCAGGATCCCACTAGTTACTTTAACCCCAGCCAGGGCTGACTCCCCAACATGGCTGCTCTGGCCACATGCTGGGGCTCTCACCCTGAGCATGCTCAGTACATGCTCAGGGCTGGAGGCTTAAAACTCCTGGGCTCGAGCTACTGTTTGCTGTATGATCTGTGTTTAAGCTGAGTGCCTGTTCTAGAGGCAATTTTCAGGCACAAAATCTCAGCTTATATAAGAGTATATATGTTATCGTAGAAATATAGGGAAGTTCAGAGAAGGCCATTAAGAATGATTATGTTGTGCACAAGAGCACCCAGGATCTTTTCAAGGGGGGAAAGGCAATACACTGCATTTATTGTAAAAGTAAGAATAGCAAAAAGCATTCACACAGACACACACACAAGAAGTTCTGCAAGCTGATGTGATACAATTACCAGTCCTTTCATGCAATTGCTTGAGCCAGCCTAGTAGCCAAATAGGCTGGGCACAAGGATGGAGCCAGGCCTCTGTCGGCCACGAATCCGATAATCCAAGTTGAGGAATGAGACCCAAAGTTTTCATGTTCTTACCAATCTTTTACACTTGCTGGCTCCTCTCATGTAAGTCTATGGGATTTACTGTGTCACGTTGCCTCAGAGTTCCTGTGAGATCACTGGTCACCAGCCACTTGCAGACTTGATTGTATTTTGTTCTTTTCTTTCTGGGTTGGCACCTTCTGTTTGCTTTAATCGGAGATACCTGTATTCTTCAGCCAGTTTGATGGTACTTGTGCTTCATCAGGCCAGGCTAGCGGTTGAGACTGATCCCTTCACACACACACCCTTCATTCACACACGTTGTTCACATATTTAAAAGAACTTACACAGCATATGCCTAAACCAAGTTTTACAAAGAACACAAAATAGAGTACACTAATTAAGATGGCATTCCAAACTGACAATGTGGAGTCTTGTTGGACAGTGGTTAGAATGTCTATTGAGCAAAATTAGAGTTATTTTAGTTATGATACTAAAGAACAGGTACACATTAACTAACATATACTTTAAAGGTAAATTTGATTCATTATTTATCTGTGCCCCTACATAGAGGCCTAGAAAGCTCTGACATAAAGAATGTTTTGAAAAGACTGGAAATGCTTAACATGGAAAGGAAATGAGCACGGGGACTGCTAGACTTAAAGATTAGGTGGGGCCCAGCCCCCACTGGCTGCTAGGGCCCCGATCCGTTCCCTACCTACTCCCCCCCCGCTGGTTCCCCGAGCCCTTCCCTACCCCCCACCCCGGGTCCCCCGAGTTCTTCCCTAACCCCTGATCCTGCTGCTGGCCCCTACTGCCCCAGGCCGACCCTCTCCCCCATGCCCTTCCCCTGCTGGGCCGTCGTGCCTGAGCCCAGACTAGCCCCCCAGCTCCCTTATCTGGCTGCCAGAGGAGAGCGTGGCTGCAGTGGAGGCTGAGGCTCCTGGCTCAGGCCAGGGTGGGAGTTTTAAGAACTCCCAGGCCCAGCCTGGGGCTGCTCCCTACCGGCTGGAAGCCCACGTCTTCCAGCCAGGTAAAGGCTATGGCTGCTAGCTACCCGAGTGTTCCCTGCGCAGGGGAGCGACAGTGAGCCCCCACACAGTTTGGAGGTGTGCTGCTCAGGTGCTGGCCCTGAGTTTCACGGGGGCTGAGGCCCCTAGACCCCCCGCCCCCCCCAGCAACACCTCTGGAAATGAGTAACATAGAAAATAGTGATCATGTTTAGAATGATGAATGATATAGAGAAGGTAGATCAGGAACATTTGTTCTCCATGTTTCACAATTCAAAAACAAAGGAACAGTCAAAGTAATAAATTCAAAACTGATAAAAAGAAAATACTTTTTCAACACATACCATTATGCATCTTTTTGCACAGAATGTCAACGAGGCCAAGAGGGATTGGACATTTCTACAGATAAAAATATCCAGGGTTAAAATAGTGAAAAGAAACTTTACTCCAGAGTTTAAGTCAAACTTTTGGGAGTAAGATTAGGCCTTCAGGGAAGGCTCATAATACATCTGCTTACTGTGGGGATGTTTCTCATAATTTCCTGTCCTACAGCTATCATCATCAGACACCTCCTCTAATCCTCCATGAAATTTGGGAGCCTGTTCAAAACACTGACAGTTCCATAACTGGTTGAGCACTGAGAAATGTGCATAAACACAAACAAAAGAAGGCTGAGGAAACTAGCCAGCTAACATGTTAGAAGGACAATTCCCTGGCCTACATCTGACAGACAATGCGGGTTAAAAATACACTTTTCCCTAGTAAAGATACAGCCTGACTAGACTTTGCCTCCTGTTTAGCTGACATGATTACCATATATACTCGAGTATAAGCCGAGATTTAATGCCTGAAAATTGCCTCTAGAACAGGCACTCAGCTTAAACACAGATCATACAGCAAACAGTAGCTCCAGCCCAGGAGTTTTAAGCCTCCAGCCCTGAGCATGTACTGAGCATGCTCAGGGTTAGAGCCCCAGCATGTGGCCGGAGTGGCCATGTTGGGGAGTCAGCCCTGGCTGGGGTTAGAATAAGGAGCAGTACCCTGGCGCCTGGAGCAGCCACATAAGGGGACCTTGGGGGTGGAGGGTAGTTCGGCCTGTGGAAGCAGCAGCAGGGCCTGGGGGTTTAGGAGGGGGTTGAGGATGGCAAGAAAAGAGGCAGCAGGCCCTGGGGTTAGGGAGGGGGTCAGGGACAGAGGTAAGAGCAGCGGCAGTTTCCGGGGGTTAGGAGTATGTCAGGGATGGCAGGAGAAGTGGCAGCATGGCTTGGGGGTTAGGGAAGGGGTCGAGGACAGCAGGGGAAGTAGTGGTAGATCCTGGGGGTTGAAGGGGTGTCAGGGAGGTGGGAGAGAATGGTGTTAGGCCTGGGAGTTTGGGGGGGTCTCGAGGACAACGGGAGAAAGTGGCAGCAATTCCCAGGGCATTGGAGGGGGGGTCAGGGATGGCAGATGTGGCGGTGTGGCCCGGGGGTTTGTGGGGGTGTCAGGGACAGCAGGAGAAAGCAGTGGCAGCTCCCAATGGATGTGGGTAGTGTCTGAGACGGCAGAAGAAGTGGTGACGTAGTCCAGGAATTAGGGAGGGGGTCAGGGATGGCGGGGGAAGTGTCGGCAGGGCCCGGGGCTTGGGGAGGTGTTGGTGAGGTGGGAGAAAGCTGCAGCAGGCCTGGGAGTTTGGGGGTGGGGGTGGCAGGAAGGTGGGAGAAAGCGGTGGCAGGCCCAGGGGATGTGGGAGGTGTCAGGGACAGCAGGAGAAGTGGCCGCATGGCCCAGAGGTTAAGGAGGGGGTCAGGGACTGCAGGGGAACTGGCAAGAGGGCCCTGAGGTTGTCGAGGTGGGTGAACATGGTGGCAAGCCTGATGGTTTGGGGCTGTCAGGGATGGTGGGAGCAAGCAGCAGCAGGCCTGGGGGTTTGGGGGGTGTCAGGGATGGCAGGAGAAAGCAACGGCAGTTCCTAGGGCATTGGAGGAGGTGTCAGGGACGGCAGAAGTGGCAGTGTGGCCTGGGGGTTAGGGATGGCGGGGAAAGTGGCGGCAGCACCTGGGGGTTAGGTGGAATGTCAGAGAAGTGGGAGAAAGCAGCAGTGGGCCCGGGGCTTGCCGGGGAGGCGGGAGAAAGCAGTGGCAATCTCAGGTTTAGGGAGGGTGTTGGGGACTCTAGGGAAAGTCAGTGGCACAGGGTGGGGGAGCCAGGGGCCCAAGGCCATGGGTGGACCTCAGCTTATATGCAGGTCACCCATTTTTCTCTTGTTTTGGGGGCTCAGAACTTGGGGGGCAAGGGTTGGTTCATGCATGGATTGGTTTATACATGAGTACATATGGTAAGCAATGATCTCTTTGGGTATGTCTACACTAGGTGCTTCAGTTCACTTAAAGCCGCTTAAGTCAACTCATGTGAAGCCCAGTCTGTATTTAGAATTGATTAAGTCAATTTAAGAGATTGATTAAGTCAACTTGAGCATTGAAGTACACTTTACAGTCTGCAGTGTCATCAGGCTCTGGAGAGTTAGAGGTAGGGTTAGGGTTCCCAGCCCTTTGTCGCAGGTGGCAGGAGCCAGCTTTGAGCCCCCACTGCCTGCTGCAAGGGGTGGGGAGCTGGCTCCCAGCCCCTTGCCAGCAAAGGCTAGGGCCACATCAGCCCCTGGAGCAAGATTGATCTCCACAAGCCTGATCAGCACTGGGCCCAGGACCTGGGTCAGGGTCAGGGTTCCCAGACCTTGCCCCAGGTAGCAGGACAGGTGGTAGGTTGCCAGAGACAGCTGGGGCCAGATCAGCCCCCAGAACCAGCTTGGGCCCCAGGAGCCCAATTGGGACTGGGAGTGGGGTAGGAGGTGGGGCAGCCCCAGGTATGTCTGCACTGTGTTGTGAAGTTAACTTAACAAGGTCAACTTACCGTCAACTTCCAAGCCCTCCCCCCCCAATGTAGACGTAGCCGCTGCACCCAAGGTAGGGCACAGTAGGGTAGATATATATGTGGTACATACAGGGATAGATAGGGTTTACCACTGCAGTATAAAGGGGGGTGCTCTAGGCCAAGTCCTGAAGTCTGCTGAGTGCCAGTCTCCAGTGGTTATTGAGGAGCACAACTGCTCTGTCAGTGACTAGCTCAGCCCATTCATCCCCACCCAACTCTTCCCCCCCCACCAACAAACCCAACCTACCCTTCCTCAGTGCCCCCTGAATCCCCAAAATACCCTTCCCCCAACCTTACCTTCCCCAATGCTCTCTGTCCCAACATAATGTTCCCCAAGGCCCCCAGCACTCCCAACAAGGCTCCTCCAGTGTCCCCCAACCCCAGTACTATCCGGTTAGGCACTGAACCGCGAAGTCTGTTACGAGGAGGGGGAAGCCTCGGCCGAAGTCCAGTGCAGCAGGGCCAGAGCGGCGAGGTTGACAACAGCAACACTCCCAACCCCGGAACCATGGTACCAAGGTCGTGGCCCGCACGAGTCACAAACTGAAGGACCTGACAAGTGGCAGAGCCCCGCCCCCTCCTCTTCGCCATAACTCGGTGTGCGCGCGGCGCACCGTGGGACGTGCGCGTGAGTGATACGTGGTGGGTAAGGAGCGGCTTGTCCTGAGGGGCACGTCTAATTTGAAAGGGTCGCGCCCCTTCCCCCGCTCGCCAGGTGGACGAGAGTTCCTGCAACGCATCTGGGTACTAGCCAGGTAACCAAGCGCTAGGAGCGCGGGCAGGATCTGGGGAAGGAGTTAAGTGGAGGCAGGTAGTCTGTATCTTGGGGTGACAGGGTTATTCCTGGGGGGGGGGTTCTGGAGGAGGGGTTTGATCGGGAGAGGTGAGATGGCTCTTGGAGAGATGCGGGTTACCTTGCTGGAAGGGTTATGTGGGAGGTCCTGTGCAGTGCTTTCCATGCCAGCAAGTGGCATACATGCCAAGTCAAATTACCTGGTTATTTACACAAAAATCTCTTTCCTGTCTCTGTTTTCGCAGCCATGGACTCTGATGACTCGGAAGAGTTGGCGTGGGAATTGCAAGGAAAGACCGTTGGCGGCTGGGGCCTGGTGCAGCTCGCAGCTGGCACAGGGTTTGCTGCCTACATTGTGTGGGCAGCATTTCTTATGCCAGGCTTCCGCAGGGTGCCCTTAAGGTTACAGGTAGATTGTCAGCCAACACTTTCTAATGGAGATTTGCTCTGGCTTAAGAGAAAAGGTAGTAAATATGTATGTGTGGGAGTGATTGAGTATTATCAGGCCTTCTGTGTAACACATGATCCAGTGCTTACGTGTGGTTTACCCTGGAAAGCACCTGCAATGTCTTTACTGTGTTGTTTTGCTCCTGTCACACTTGCACACTGCTTTGTTAGAGTAAGGTCACTCAAACTCTGGGCTTGTAAGCACAGGGTTGTCTGAGGTATTTGCTGTGGGACATAAAACTGCATTAAAATGATTTTTCAGACCAACAGAAGAGACAAAATAAGTCACATTTTACATTGAGCAACCTTGCCAATGTCCCATTTTAAGATGTGCGGTTCCAAAGGCTCCTTTAGCACTTTACTGACTGCACACCTGAAACACAACTGACATGCAGCCACCTGCAGGGTGGAGAGGGAAACGGCTGAGAGGCCTCTACAGAGGAGTGGGAGAGTTAAGTCCCATGTCAGCCCCAAAATCTCCTATGAATGGCGCAAAAAGCACTTAATTTAGGTGGGATCTTGGCACCCTGTGGGTTGATGGACTGGGGGTTGTCAACTCCCATTTAAATGAGAGAGGAGAGGAAACTTGGGTCCAAGCCCTGGTGCTCAGTTTCTCTGCCCTGGCCTACACTCACCGCTGTTTTTGGCAGCAGTTGAAGGGGAGATGTAAGTTATTTAAAGTAACTTGCATATCTTCCTTTGACTTCCTAACTCCTACCTACCAGTGTCCCCACTGTGCCCTCCAATTGACTCAGTGCTATGCTACTTGCTGGGGTGACCTCTAGAGCCCTGCACGGATACGTGGATCCATATCTGACCTGCATCCACAAGAAATGGCTTGCGGATATCTGTGTTGTATCTGCAGATGCGGATATAATGTGGGTATCTGCATGTTTGCAGGGCTCTAGCTCTATGCAGGGAAAAATATGTGGATCCGTATCCAATCTGGATCCCCAAGAAATGGTCCGTGGATATCTGTGTTTTATCCACGGATACGGATATAATGCAGATATCTGTGGATTTGCAGGGCTCTAGTGATCTCAATAGCTCAACCTCTGGCTACTTCTGGTTTCAGTTGAGCATGTCCTTAGTGATGCCCAGTCAGACTTACACAATTGATTGTACAAGTGACAGTGCTGCTGTCAGTGTAGCCATGCTCTCTGCTTCAGAAGGATAAAGCCTGCTGAGATTTGAACCTGGTTAAATGGATTTGCTCCTTTCCTCTATGACAACCTTCTGAGCAGCTATTGATGAACTGCTATGTATTAATATGTCTCAAATGAACCCAGCCTAGCTGACTGGGGGAATGAGCTAGCTACTCCACAAGTCAGCATCCACAGGGACTCTCAGATCTGAGCTCCTAATGGAGATCTGGGGGAATTCAAGCAGCTGAAATGCCCTTAATTTTAGGCTTCTGGGGTCTTTCTGAAACACATGAATTTGATTGAGAGTTGTGATCTTGTCAGCTGAGTATAGCACCTCAGGGCTATCCTTTGCTTTGGCATTCTGGCTCTGTGCCACAGTTTCCTAACCTATAAAATAGGGGGTATTAATGTTGACCTACCTCACAGGGATGTCTGGAAGACAAATTAATGTTTGTAGAGATGTTTGTGTTTGAAAACGAAGAAATCTGTGTTAAATGCTTCGTGTTTTGTACTCTTTTGGATTAGAGGTTCTTAGGGTCCCACCTTCCCCATGGGGCAATGGATGCAGATCCACTGAAATCATTTCCATGAGCTGTGCATCTGGCTCTTCATTTCCAGCTTTGGCTGCAGAGCTTGAAATGGCAGCAGTAAATGCCTAGCTGTTCTAGGTCTCAGTCCCCAGCTCGCGTACTTCAACTAGACTTCTGACTTTCATGCTCTGTCGTCCTATTCAGAAAGACCTGTTGTGTAGGTCACTGGTTCCCAAGCTTTTTCTCTGCCGTGGCATGCCTTGATATCTTTGATTATTTTGAGGCATACCACCATACAGTCTCCAAATAAACACATGAATATTCATGAGCCAATCCAGAACTCTGAGTAGTTTTTCAAAAAATTCTGTGGCACACCTGTGTGCCATGGCATGCTTCTTGGAAAACAGTGGTGTAGCTGACCAAAGTTCAGTCTGTGGCCCCCACTGACTTCACTGTATGGCCCTGTTCCTGCAGTCAGATCTACCCATGTAAACCCTTGTGCCCACATGAAATCAAGTGATGTCAGTTGCTTTGGGTTGTATCAGTTGGTCCCTTTTACAGATCCATTTGCTGGATCAGGGCCTGTTTGTAATGGATGTGTAGCATGCCCCAAACCCTGTCCTTCATAGGGTGGTTTTCTAAATCTTGCAATACTCTGACCCCACTGGAACACCACAAAGGTAACTTGGGCTTGATGGGCTTATGTTTCTCTTTTCTCTAAACCAGGTGCCGTATGTGCCATCCAGTGCTGAACAAGTTGAGAATGTGATGTCACTGCTGAAAGGACGTTCTGGGAAGATGGTGGACTTAGGGTCAGGAGATGGCAGAATTGTAAGAGGGAGATGTCCTTGGCTCTGATATTCACAGCTGCTGGTTGTATGCATTTTGGAAAGTTAAGAGTAGTGAAGGTAGATCTCCCGCTGGAGGAGCATCCCCTACACAGCACCATTGGGCCAAATCCTGCTCCTTGTTGCATCAATTTATAGGCAGAGGAACTGCGATTAAGTTCCAGAGGGGTAGCTGTGTTACTGTATTTCAGCAAAACAAACAAGGAGTCGTGTGGCACTTTTAAAGACTAACAAATGTATCTATCGCATGAGCTTTTGTGGGCACAATCCCACTTCATCAGATGCATGAAATGGAAACTGAAGTGTATGAGCTGTAAATATACTTCTGAGAAGAGTCAATTCAAACAGTTCAGAGGGATGGACTGCTAGCCTTACATTACTTCAGCAAAAAATCTTTAAAAACAGATTGTGAAACTGGAATTCATATGCAAACTAGATACCTTCACGGGGGGGAGGGGGTTTGAATAGAGATCTGGAATAGCTGGGTCTTTACAAAAGGGGATTTCTCCTTTATCACCCTTCTCAGCTCTTGCTTTCACTCTTAACAGTTTGAATCAAAACAGCTTGTTTGTTTGGCAGAGCAAGGCCAACAGTCTGTGTATCCCTCTGGATCTATTTGAACTGACCTTGTGACCCATCCTTCTCTGTATGTGTATTTACAGCTAACATGCCACATTTTCCATTTTGTGCATCTGAGGAAGTGGGATCATGTCCACAAAAGCTCATGTGATAAGTAAATTTGTAGTCTTATTGCCCCAGGACTCATTTGTTTGTTTGCAGTGGGCTTACACCAGGGTAACAGAACCAGCTTTATCCATTAGACTTGAAGCTCTTACCCATTCCCTGCAAAGACTCATTTTGGGATTGTGTGAGTTGCTCTAGACTTGGACTTCTTAATGAATCTGGAGCTGGAGTAGGTGAGTTCTCTCACAGCTGTTGCTCCTGCACATCTTCCTAGAACAACTCTTGCTGGGGCAACTCTAGTAATCTTCAGCCAGTAGAAGGGATTCTCCTTAGTGTGGCAGAAAAAAATTCTGAGAAAACCAGTGTTGACAAATGTGCTCAAGCCCTGTTTTGTCCCTTCCTCCTTTCCTCACTGTGAGTCTGAGCCTGCAAAGTGCTGACTGCCTATGAAGAGGTTCTGATCAGATTGAACTCAGCCCTACACAGGATCAAGTTCTCAATTTCTTTCTAATCCACTGCCTCCCTGATGTATGCCAAAAAGGGGCCATCTTGAGCCTTGCTGGCTACCTGTTCACTAATCATCTGTTCTGCTTAGAGAATGCAGTGCAGAGAAATGGGCTTCTCTGGCCAGCACTCTTAGCCATTCCCCAGAGAGCCTGCTGCTGACGGTGAACTAGCTGAAAGGTGTCTGACCTACAGCCCCAAGGTTTATTTCAAGAACAAACATAGAAGTTGACTTTGGTTTCAATTCCTTTCTACAGGTATTAGAAGCATATAAACGAGGTTTCAGCCCAGCCATTGGCTATGAACTCAACCCGTGGCTGTTGAGACTCTCCAACTATCGTGCATGGAGGGCTGGGTGTTATGGAAAGGTTTTTTACCAACAGCAAGATCTGTGGAAGGTAACTACTTTTGTGGAGTCAGTACTCTGGGTTTTGCAGCATAACAGACTACATTATTTCTAAGATCAAGGCACTTACCCAGAGCCGTAACACTGTTTCAGTGCCTGGGGTGTGTTCCAATTGGAATGCCCCCCTTTGCAGTTAGCGGCGCTTGGGGATGTGAAATATGTCCTTTAATAGAGCAGCTCAGTGGAGCCACTCCACCGCACCTGGGGCAAAGCCCCATTCGTCCTGCGATAGTTACAGCCCTGCACCTATCCCTGCCAAATACAGACCTCAGGGTTTTAGCCAAGATGAGCAGACTGTATTCTCCCACCTGTCACTAGAGGCCCCTCTGCTGCACGTTTTCCTTTCCCCCACCGGGACTGCTCCTTATCAGGTATCATTTGGTCATCCAAATATCTGTGTGCTAGAAATTCTTTCCTTAATCACTAACTCGACAGCCCTGTGATAGAAGGGAGAGGAAAGCCACATTGGCCCTCTGTCCTGTAATGCTGACTGACCTCACTGCTCCAGGTTCGTCAGCTGTGTTTAGCTAGGATCTGCTGTCTTATTTCCTTCTCTGGGCCTTTCTTATTACACAGCCGAAAGTGATGCGCAAAACACATGAGGTCTGGAGCCTTGCGTTACGTGACATGTGGAGCTCTACAAGAGGGATAATGGATGAGCCCTCTAGTTGTACAAGTTTGTTCTCAGTGCAGCAGGATGGTGGGCATGAAGATGCTCCTCTAATACTAACCATCTCTACCTGGGGGCTATACATGTGCACCAAGCTTCCTAAATATATGTTAGCAAAAGCTGAGCTTCTCCAAAAATCTTATACTAGGCTGGAGAAAATGCTGGCAGGGATGAAACAGATCAGGGGTGGCCAAACTTGTACTCAGGAGCCACAGAAGTTGATTATTAAACCTTCGAGAGCCACACTGAGGCACATAGCCGTATACTTTTACCTACTAAATTGATTTGCTGATTTTTCTTCCAGGAGACCCACTTTTTCATTCAAGAGCCACATGCGGCTCCTGAGCCGCAGTTTGGCCATGCCTGAAATAGATGAATGAATAGGTCAGTCCCAGCTCTGTTTTGGGATCCTGAGATTTTATTAAATCAGTTACTGGAGAAACCCCTGCATCTTGGCCAGCACCAAGATTTTCTCAGCATCATCTGATAACAGCGCAACCCCACCCTCCCCCTAAGATCTCAGTACTGTTGACCTCTTCAGTGTTCAGACTAACCAGTATATAGACAAGTAAAGTTCAACCCTTCTCCAACACACATTGCACTGTCCCCTCAACCTGGTATTTTTCCCTGTGACTGACTTTGTCCTCTTAAAGGTGAACCTGTGTGACTGCTACAATGTATCTGTGTTCCTTGCACCCAGTGTGGTAAGTCCAAGCTTTCTCTAGGGACTGGTATGGGAGGTTAAGGGAGAAGGGCTGGTTGCTAATTTCGCACATTGCTGGGCAAATCAGCATGATGGGAGGATGCTCAGTAGAAAGCAACTATCCTGAATGGTGGTCAAAACCCTTTTGAGAAAATGTTACCAAAGCTGTGTACGCCACACACAACCAAACAAATAGTAGTGCATCTGCCATGGGGTGCTGTAAACACCATTGATGACCCCATCATAGTCAGTGGGTGCTTTCCTCAAATGAGGAGCCATTTCTCTCTGTTGCTGCACATCAGGGACAGTCTGAATGTTGGCTCTGCTGAGAAAGTGCCCATGTGTGCTGAGTGAGGAAGCCCCAGCCAGTTTCGTGGGATGCTACAGACTGGCACTCCCAGTGATGAGGGAAGTGAGTGAATGCAGTCAGCACGTTGTAGCCGTAAAGATGAATACAGCAGAGTGGTGAGCATCTGTGACTCCAGCTTGTTTTGGTGGAGCTAACAACTGCTCAGCCCCTCCCAGCTATTGCCCAGTTCAGAAATAAGTGGGGCTAGCCAAAGCCCTGCACAGTGTGATAGCGGGGCAATACCCAGAAGGCTTTCTTAGTTGGTATTTTGCAACAGGGACCCACAGAACTCAAGCCTGGGCAGTTCTGAGCCATATTTCTATTCAGCCAGTATTTAGTGCCCAGTGGCTATTATACCAGGGATTAGCTTTTGCTGGCATCAGTGGCCTTGGCTCAGTTGAGGGTGTTTACATCTCATCACCATGGAGCCCATCTACCCCCCACCTTTGGGCCATTAGTGTTTAATGGTAAAATAAAATCCATTTCGAATGTGAAAGCAGACCTCAGTGAATGGTGTCTGGATTGTCAGCTCTCAGGCAATGTTCTCTCTAAGATGCCCTTAGCACTACGTGGCGCAGGGAACACTGCCAGCTGTCCATGGCTGGCAGCTGCAGTCCCTGCCCAGAGCTCCTGAGCTGAGAGTTTTAAAAACTCCCGCACAAGAGTAAGCTCTCATTGAGCATGCGTAGGCACTTTGTGCATACTCAGTGAGCGCTTCTCCGGCTGGAGGGGTGGCTGGGTAAGGGGGCCCTAACCGCCCCCCCCTCCAACTCCTGGGGGGAGGGTGGACCATCAGGGCCAGAAGCTGCTCCACCCACGTGCCTACCAGGCCTCACCGCAGTGGAAGGGAGCAGCCAGCCCAGCCTACCCCCAGCTGGCCGTGCCTCGGGGGGGAGGGGGCAGAGGTGGCCAGTGCTGAACTCCTATGTGCAGGGTCAGGGCCCTGGAGTGGCTGGCTCCCAAAGAGTTTGGGCCGCTTTATCCCTGCCCAAACCCTGCATGCCAGAGCTCAGCGCCGGCCCCCTCCGCCTCCCTGGGAAGCGTGGCTGGCTGGGGCTAGGCTGGGTTGGCTGCTCTGCTCCCGCTGCCAGGAGGCTGGGCAGGCAGCGGAGCTTCTGGCCATGGTGGTCCGCAGCACCCCACTTCCCTGTAGTGAGGAGAGCGGGGGGGTGGGGGCAGGATCGGGTCCATGGGGGGTGCAGCGAGCAACCTGCATTGCTCAGCTGCACTGGGGCCTGAGAGGGAACGTTGCCAGGGTAGGGCTTTGTCCAGACCATGCCCACTATACTGGGCTCTGGAGTCTCACTGGGCCACAGGCTGCTACTTCAGTATCAGTAATCAGCTAGTCAATTCTGCTGACCAGGGGGAAGCCTGCAATTAGGTTCTCTAAAACATGCACAATTTCCTTGTCTCCTCATGAGATCTTTTGGTAATGGCGCTCTCTACTTTCCTCTCCTCCCCCCAGCTACCACAGCTAGAGACAAAGCTGCTTGCAGAACTGCCGGATGAGGCCCGTGTGGTGTCTGGACGCTTCCCTCTGCCCACCTGGACGCCAACCACCATTGCTGGAGGGGGTTTAAATAGAAGCTGGGCTTATGACATCAAGTCTGTACGGCAAACAGAACAGAACCAACCCAGGGGAAGTTCAGAATGAATTATAGCTTGCATGCAGCCTGGGCTTTCCAGCACACCACAGTGTGAGCCTCTGTGGGTGAGGTTTTGTCAGCCCCTCAGCCTTACTCAGTTGAGTAGGCCAGGCCAGGGTGATGTTTCATTAGAGTTTACCCCACAGTCTCTGGCTTCCCTAGAACCAGAAGTCCAGGATGAGCTGAATCTTTTTGAGTCCTGTTTGAAATAACTCATTATTTTGAGTCCTGTTTGAAATAACTCATTTATTAATGCATGTGCAACTCATTTTATACCAATCAAAGGGCTCTGGGATTGGTTCAGCCTTCCATGGGGTAGGGGTGCTTCTTCACTGCAGCTGAGCCCTGCCCAGGAGGCAATAGCTGCTGCTGCCTTGGGCTCTGTTGCGCATTCCCTGGTGGGAAGGCTCAGTAGCGGTGTCTCCCGTTCTCACTATGGTCCGTCCTGATAATCAGTTCCCTTGAATCCCCATCCAACCGCTCCTCCATGGGATTGGTCCCTGCATGCAGGGTAAAGCATCTCCAATATCCTGTTCATAAGAATAGCTGAGGTTGTGGTTGGAGGGTTCAGGCTCAAACCCTAGCCTGAACCTTGCTTCTGCTCCCCTGTAGCAGGGGCTGGCAGTGGAGTCTGCAGTGTTGAAGCACAGTGCTTTGCAGCTGTTATAATGCTAAAAGCTACTGTCTAGCAAAAGAGGAAGGGAACTCGTTAATTTAGGTTCTCAGTAACTTGAGGCTAGCAGCTCAACAGCAAGTTTTAACACACCCACCCTCCTATCCACTTCCATGATACTCCATGTTGTGCAGAAATGTTTCTGGCTTGCTGGAGGAAGGGAAAGCTGACAAGGTTTTAATCTGATTTGCCTCTGTAGGGTGAAATGCATACCACTGCTTTCCTCAGCAAGGTGTGGCCTCTGATATATGAAGAGCACTGACTAAACTGGATTATCTCTAGGTTTGACTGAACACTACAGCCAGGTGGCCACTCAGTTTCACATTCTTGGCTTTCCTGGGATAAACGGAGGGCTGTTGCTTGCCCAGCCCACATAGCTACAGTTCGTGGCTGATGGTCCTCTTGGATCTTTGCATTGAGTGAACATCAAATGCCCCAGCAGTGACTGCTCGTGGTGCCTCTCTCCCTATAAGTTTCCTTAGCCTCAGGATCTCCTGCTTATACCTGCAAAGAATATAAGTCACAGAAAAGCAACATTAGCTGTGGATCAGCTGTGGTCATAAAAACCCTGCTGGGGTCTGAGATCCTAAAGCCAATGTGAGACTGTAGCCAAATTCCCCAATGCTATTTTCCCAGAGGAAAACTTGAGCAATGGGCAATGCTAGATTTGTCCTAAGCATCAGTTCATAGCCACCAGGCTTAGGAACCCACCCAAGGATTCCATCAGCAACAAGCCCGGATGTTACACCAGCTGGAATTTTGGTCTTCTGTTTGTGATTAGTTGGAGTTGTACATGTTAACTCTGCATGTAATAGTGCCTCTTGGTGGTGGCAGCAGCAGAAGCATTAGCGGTTTACTCCCTTGCTCTGGATGTGATGAACAGTGGTCAGCAGCTGATCTGTTAAATAATTTGCAGCATTCAAGGCTTGAATTTTAGGCAGTCTTCCCCACTCAGCCTCCTACACAGCATTCCTTATCACCAGGGTGGGCTGCAGCTCAGAGGAAGGACATATTATGGCCTTGGAAGGGACAGGTGCAAACCCTGTTGACCAAGCTGGGCTGTAGGCAGCCAGCACACTCAGTTGGGGTTGGTTTCAAACATTAGCTGGGCTGCATCTGGGAAGACAGCAGCTGGGTCAGGTGTCTGCTCTGCAGCTGTTCACAAACTCACTGTGCACTAACTCTGGAAATGACCTTTTGGCAGGGACACAAAACTCACCTTGCAAGATGCTTATCTATGTACTCCTGCAGCTCCAGCAACTGCTCCTCTGCCATGATTGACCGAGTCAGCAGCTGGCTCCTCTCCCTCTCCAGATCCTCCTAGGAGCAGAAAAACCAGGGAGAAAATGAAGTGTGATGAGGGAGTGCCTTGGGGGAAGCACTTGGGTTGGTGCTGACATTGCCTCTCTGAAGTAGCCAGCAAAGCAGAAGCTGCTGCATTTCTCAATCACTCATGCTCTGGCCTCCTGCTCCCAGCCCTGAGATTTCTTGGCTAAATAAGATGCCTGATTAACTGGAAAAACAACATTCAGACCTGTGGGTCTCACAAGATGGACCACAGGGATTCAGTGCCTAGAAAACAATGGCAGCCTACCAGTGCAGCTAAGCTTTGGGACATTCTGGAAGATCATGAGGGATGTGGAGAAGATAAATAAGGACCTGTTATTTACTACTCATAGCACAAGAACTAGGCATGAAATTAATAGGCAGCAGATTTAAAGCTAAGAAAAGGAAGTATTTCTTCACAACACCCAGTCAACCTGTGGAACTCCTTTTAAAGAATGTTGTGAAGGTCAGAAGGTTTTAGGCCAGGATTGCTCTGACAGGCTGGGAATGGGCAACAGGATGGCTCAGTCATCAATTACCTGTTCTGTTCTTTCCCCTTGAAGTGCCTGGTGCTGGCTTCTGTCAGAAAACAAGATACTAGTCTAGATGGCCCATTGGTCTGCCCCAGCCTGGCTGTTTTTATGTGATTTCTCCTGACTTGTATGAACAGAAGAAATCATGACGGGAAAGCATGCGTTTGCTTCGTTGTCTATAGCTAATCTAGACTACAAAACCAAAGCCCTGCTGAAATCGCTTTCAGCTGTGGTTCTAGAACTTATCAAAAGTGATCAGAGTACTACAATACAGCAGGCAACAGTGTTTCAGAAATTCTGCACAGGGTTTTTATGGCAGCCTTTCTTCCCTAACATTTCCCTGCTCTGTAATCACCAATTGTAGTAATAAAGGGATGGTAATATTTTTAAGGCCATGCCAATCAGCCCTGCTTAGAGCTAAGCTAGACAACATGGTTAAATTGTCATTGGCCACAATCAGCTTGTCCACACTGGAGCTTCCAGGAGTGCTCTCTCCCAATGGAGCTGCACTGATCTGATGCACAAGTGGGAAATGTTCTGGAAGAGATGCAGCATGCTTGTGCTACACAGAATGAACACAAGGGGCTTCGCATGTGCTTTTCAGTCTGTCTTGGAACAGCGCATTTACCTGGGTGGTCTGTGTGAACTCCTGGAGCTGCTTCCTGATCTCTGCCCAGCTGTCCTCATCCAGCTTGCTAGGACAGAGCAGCAGATTTTGATTACAATTGTGTCCTTAAGCCATGGGGTGCTGTGAGGCCACCCAACCAGAGAGAAAACATGAGTATAAGACCCCCTTCCAGCCCAATTCACTGTACAGCTGCAGAGCACACATTTGCTCTTAAAGCTGTCTGGGCAGTGAGGGAGCTGGGTCCTACAAGCTGGATCTCTGCTAGGGGCCTGGATTTGTCGTGAGTTTATATCATCAAACAGACAGGAAAGAGCTCAGTGCAGAAATAACCATTAACCTGATTCAGCAGGGCTGAACACCAGAAGGAGGGGAGAGGCGCACCAAATACTAAATCCTAGCACTTCGTTCTTTTTGTTCATCTGCAGAAATCCACTCATTCTACTGTTGAGTGTTAAAAAAAAAAAATGGTGACAGGTGAGCTAATAATGAAGAATATGCAGCCAAGCCATGGGAAAGTTCTCCTGTCCTGGGCTGAACTAGCAAAATATAGGTCACATCTAATGTTCAAGGAATTTTGATTGTATAGAAAGAATGGTATGAACTGAGGATTGCATTGTGCTCAAACTTTGAAGCCCATATGAAAGATAAAGGCTTAATTGGACTTGAAAGGCAGCGTTAGCAACTGGGAAAATAGATGACATTGTAGAAGAAAGGGGTTGTCATTTTATAGTAGTAAAATAATTGAGACCAAAAATAACAGCAAAATACATTGTCTAAATAGTAATGGGAAATACAGCAGTGAAATAACTCCTAACATGCATTTGCCATTGTAGCTGTGTGGGTCCCACCATGTGAGAGGCACAAGATGGATGAGGTCATATCTTTTATTGGCTCAACTTATCAAAAGCTTGTCTCTTTCACCAACAGAAGTTGGTCCAACAAAGACAGGACCTCACCACCTTGTCTCTAATCACATGCACTGGAGCATGGCAAGATATGGAGAATAATGTACTTACAGGTGGGGAGAGGACACAGACCTCTGTAAGAAAGTGAAGTCAGAAACACAATCAAGGTCCAGATTCTGCTACTTTCATCCCTTACTCAGAAAGTCCCATTGAAATGAATGGATGTAGTCAAGTCTTAAAGCACTACTCAATGCAGGAAATAGTGGCAGAATCTGGCATGGAATTAATGCTCATTCTAGACATACCTGGTGGATGGAGCTTAGGGTGTGACTGATTCAGAAGGGTGGCAGATCTGGATCTCTTTAAAACTGGATTTCAGCTTGAAATAAGTCATGCTAGAGACTCCATGGCAAGGTTTAGAATAGTTTAAATTGTAAACTGAATTCTCTCTCATTCACACCCCAGTTTCCTCAGAGCAGGAGGAAATGATTTCCACCTAATGTAGCTTGCATGGAATCACTGCCCAGATGAGTTCTGGAAACAGGTTAATGGGCCATGTATTCTGTTTGCTGTATCTTGTTGAGTTCCAAAGAGGCAGCCGTGTTAGTCTAGTAAAGCAAAAAAAGCAAGGAGTCTTGTGGCACTTAAAGACTAAAAGATTTATTTATTGCATGAGCTTTCATGAGAGAAAATCCCACTTTCTCCCATGAAAGCTCATGTGATAAATAAATCTGTTAGTCTTTAAGTGCCACAAGATGCCTTGCTTTTTTTTGTTTGCTGTAGGTTCACATCCCACCCTCATAGTTGGATCTGGGCACTTTTCAATACTGCATTAAGAAATGGGACTAATATCTATCACATCTACCATCTCCCCAGGAGAACAGTGTGCAGTGGAGTCATTTGGTCTGGCAGGCTTTATAGTAATGAAGTGCTAAAGAGGTGGGAATTTTTTCCTTTCTGAAAATTATTCTTTGTTTTGTCCACTCATAAGTCCAAAGCAGCTTCATCAAAGAAGAGGCTTGTGCTACATTCTAACCTGCAGTGAGAATGAGTGCAAGAGATGCCTTGAGCAACCTAGGGTATAAAAGCTGTTAGAGACTAACATGTTCAAAGTAAGTGCCAAGCCAATGGGAAATGGCACCAAATCAGAGCATTCTGCAGCCACTTAGTCCTAGTCAAAACCTGCACGAGGAACAGGGCACTAGCAATACAGGTTTGAATTTGTTGGTCTGAGACATTGTGCAGGATTTAGTCCAACCTCCACTATGTGTAATCTAAGCTTTCACTGAACAAGAAATACACTTCTAACCCTCCATGTGGGGAATGGAGCCCTCTAGGCTTAGACATTTATTGTGGTGAAGCTACCAGAAATCAGTAGATTATTCATGGTGGAAAAATTATAGTGCCACCCAAGTTATTCTTTCCCCTCTTCCCTCCACTGCCAATCCAGAGTTCCTACTGATTCTTCGCATTCCTCACAGTGACTATCTTTAAATATGCTCCCACATTATGGCCAGTCCTCAGGACACAGGCAAGGGCAATCCATTCTCACCCTGTACATTTCCCTGCTCTTGACTGTAGCACCATCTCCTCTTCATTCCTGAGTCTGGTCACTACTGCATCCTACCACTGCTGCCTGGGAAGATGGATCCCTGAGAAGGGAGGGTGCAGTGTCTTTTTCCAAGGACACACATGTCTGTGTTTACTGCAGTTACTGTGCCCCCTGAAGGAGGCATGTTTCTAGTTCTCAGCCCTAACAGGACTGTATTGATGTGCTATTGTTGCTCTGTAATCCAGGAAGCTAATAAGTAGAACAACTGAGTAGTGAGAAAAGAAAACTGATAAAACTAATAAGTATCAAGAAGCCAAATCTAGAAGGCACTAGGCAAAGCTGTGGCTCAACTGCACTAGCCCCTGCTGTACCCCAAAATGTCCTGATTCTGTCTGGTTCAATTTTTCCAGCTAAATCCTTGACCCAACAAAGCATTTACAGGCATCTTCACTTTACAGACATGGGTAGTCCAATTTAAATGTGGGATTACAAATTTGAATAGAATTACACACATGCAAAGCGCTTTTTGTTAGCTCAGTGGCTAACTCATCTCCAGATCACAATGCTGTACCTGATAAAACAGACTCCCACTCACATGTGTATTTATAGCTATTAAGTTATTTCAGTCAGCACTGTCCCTGTCTATTACCTTCTCCCCAAACAGCCGAAGCAATTCCTCTGAATTCTCTGTGTAGCACACAGGGATGAAGGAGGCAGACACCTTTGACACAGATTATAATAGCAAGTCAATACATGGAAGCTACTTACTGCTGAGGAGGTGGCCCTAGTGCAGAGCTTTCACTCAGTCTCATCTGCAGGAAAAGAAAAAAAACATCTTGGTGAATATCAGCCCAACAGAATCCCTGCTCTTTTCTCTCTATGTTGCAAATGGCCCACTGATACAAACAAAGCCTGTGGGGGGGGGAAAAAAAAACCAGGGTGGCTCTTCCTCTCCAATGGGCAGAAAATGTAGCTCATTTGGATGACGGCCCTCAGAATACTACTGCTCTTGGGCAGAAGGACAGGGAGGGAAAGGATAGATGGAACCCTTGCCAGGTCATGTCTGTCTTTCAGTGCCTGGGATCTTTTCTTTTACCAAGACAAGACAATGAAATGTTTGCTCTGCCCTCTTGCCTCCCTGGCTTCCATCCAAAAGTGAAGCTGCAACTGCAGTATCCTTCTGGGAGGTGTGGACTAGCAGGCCTCTGGGCTATTACAACAGAATTACCTACTACAGAAGTCAGCCACTTCTCCCCATCCTAGTCCCTGCCTTCCTGCAGGGTCCCCAAACTGAGGAATAAACAACCCCCCATCAACCACCACATTTTAATCTAGTATTTAACTCCTGACAACCTGCTCCCAGTGTGCAAACCTACACACTGCAGAGGTCCAGTAGCTGCTACTAAACTAGACAGGACAGATGTGTTCAGGTCTCCTGGCTCTTCACAGCTACCGCAAGGAGAGGTATCCTGGATTACAACAAGCAGTAAAATGGCAGTTCTCAGTCAAGAGTCCATACCCTCTGGGAGGACTGTAAGCCATTTTGGGAGGGCTGTGGGGCCCTGCCACAAGCCTGGTGCCCCCTGTGAGGCTAAAGCCCAAACTCCAGTGCCCCTGGGGGGGCTAAGGCTGGGGGCCACCAGACCCCACACCCCTCATGCAGCTGAATCCTGGAGCCTCAAGCCCCAGCACTCCTTGTGGGGCAGAACCCCCAAGACCATGTATGAAATTGGGGATGAACGGGGGGTTGCCCTATCCCAAATTACAGTGTCTTACCTACTGCAGGGAAGATGGGGGGCATGTCCAGCTCCTTCTCTCCCCCAGTCTCCTCAGGCCCTACCCCCTAGCCAAGTAGGAGGCACAAACCCGGAGCCTGGAAGTGTGGGGCACCTACTGCCCTGGCTGGTGCCATGGAGCAGAAAGCTGCAGTGTCCCCCATCTGCTGGGGCCTGGAGTTCAAAGAATCTTCTAGAATGCTTGAAGACTAGGTTTGAAGGAGATCTCAGGAGGTATCTAGTTCAGTCCCTACTCAAAAGCAGGACCAACCTCAACTAAACCATTCCAGCCAAGGCTTTGTCAAGCCATGCCTTAAAAACCTAAAAGGATGGAGATTCTATCACCTCCCTGGCTAACCCATTCCAGTACTTCACCACCCTCCTAGTGAGAAAGCTTTTCCTAATATCCAGCCTAAACCTTCCCAACTGGAACTTGACACCATTGCTCCTTATTCTCTCATCTGCCACCACTGAGAACAGCCTAGCTCCAGCCTCCTTGGAACCTCTCTTCAGGTAGTTGAAGGCTGCTATCAAATCCTCCCTTACTCTCTTTTCGGGAGACTAAATAATCACAGTTCCCTCAGCCTTGCTGCGTAAGTCTTTGGCTCCAGCCCCCTAATCATTTTCATTGCCCTCCTCTGGACTCTCTCCAGTTGGTCCACATTCCTTCTGCAGCGTGGGTGTTGCGACTGCTCCTCAGTTCCCATCCCCTTTTGACCATGTAGCCAGTAAGAATTGCCAGGGTGGGGGGAATCTGGCTCTGAGCTGGGAGAGCCTCCAAGGAGCAGCAACTGAAGGCGGGTGCCACATGGCCCTCCCAGCACACAGCACTGCTGCACCCTGAGTGGTTTTCAAACTTTCTGAGCTGAGCCCTCCCCCATTGAGTTAAAATTTTAGGCAGTGCCTGCCCAACTGCACACAGATGAACTGAGTGGCCTGCTGAGGTGATTCAGAAGCAGAGGTGGCACTCCTCTGGGCCTCACTATGCAGAGCTAGCCTGTGTCTTGCTGGGTGCTGCCCCCCTTCCCAGAAGTCGAACTACATCTATGCCTGAGCTCACCTTCAATCCCTCTCAGGCCCTAGAGTTTTTACAACTTGTTGAGAGGGAAGGGGATCAGAAAGAAAAGGTTGAGGATCAAAAGGGAAAAATGAGAGTTCCAACCAACTCTCTCCCTCCACCTGACAAGACTACTCCCTGCACAACAACAATACAGTGAAGCATGTGGTTACCTTCTCCTGCAGGTCATGTAGCTGGGCTTCTAGTTTTGCTTTGTCCTCTCGCAGCTGGTTTAGTTCCTGGGCTGTGCTTGTCAGTAGCTCAGAATCTGTGATGGTGAAATGGAACTCAGGAGGGCCTGGGTCCATCTCGCTACGACCCTGAGACTGGATCTGCTCACGCTGCATCCTGAAAACAAGCTAGCAGGATTAGTCAAATAGCAAATGATGATGACAGAGGTACATCAGTTCATTAGATTACTCAACACTGGTGTTCCTGCATACCTGACACTAGTGAGTGACCAACCCAAACCCTGAGATGAGTATGACCTGCCAGAAGCACTCATGCTATTCTTTTGCATATTTTTGCTGACTGTGAGGACTAGAGGCTGTGCATCTCAACTATTCCCTACGGCTCCATCTGCTAGGAAAGACATGCTGCATGGTCATGAGCACTGCTGGGAAGGGCTGTATGAAATGTGGTAGACACAGAGCAAGTGTTGCATGGAAGAATTAGGTAGTATGATCTAACATAGATAAGGAAGAATTAGGTAAGGGCTGTGCATTTACTCAGCACCTTTTGTCTGCAGAGCTTTACGAAGTTTACCTAGTGTTTTAATTCACATTTTACACAGTCAAAAACTGAGGCATAAAGATGGCCTGAATTCTGAGACGTGTTCCAGTTTTGGAGGTTCAGAACTTTGCTCCTAATTTTCAAATCTAGTTTAATTTAAAAAAAAAAAAAAAGAAAAAAAAAAGAAAAAAAAGCTAAAACCAGAACCCAAATCTCCGGATTGCAAATTCTCTTGTTCAAACCACTAGCCTCTGGTTGCTTCTCCACCATTCATGGAGGACGGTGCAGTGTTGCACTGAAGGGCTACAGAAGAATGATGATTTTTCATGGCTACAGAAAAGTCCTAAAGCCCCTGACCTACCTGTAAGCAATCAGTAGGTTCTGATGCCTCTTGACTAGGTTCTGCATGCGCTTCTTGTAACCACGTGCAGCTCCAGCCAGCTGTTCCTCCCGAGATTTATGGGAGGCCCGGATGTCCTTCAGCATGCTGTCCACAAAGCACTTCATGTGAGCATGCTCAGCTGCTGCTTTGCTGGTCCCCTCAGCAGCATTTGACTTGTCCACATATTCCTTTAAACACACCAATAAGGAAATCAGCATGAGCAAAATTCTGAACATAGAGCAGCTGTTTTCTAAGACACTAACTGATGGCTTTAGGGTGCCTACTCCCTCTCCTGCCTGGAACATCCAGAACTCCTCATCAACCAGTCAGATAACATTACAATTTCTAAGTGCTATTCAAATTAACTAGCTTCCAGCAGATGAGGAAAATGAGGCACAGAAACATTAATGGTCTCACACACCACACAGTCAGTGGCAGAGGTGGAAGTGTTGGCCTCTAGTCCTCTGCTCACTCTATTAGGCCACACTATTTTTGACTGACTACTTGATTGTTGAGGGAACTGCAGAGCTCTGTTAGAAACTAAACTTTTCTTCTTAGCTAGGACCCTGCTTTGGCTATTCTGATCCACTGCCACAATGCAATATCCCAGAGCTGCTGTCAAAGACTCGGCACCACTACCTTAGGTGAAGAAATAAAAAGATTTATTCTGAGTTACTGCTGGTTTTCCTCAACAAACTGTCCTGCAGACCATGCTCAGGGACCACCGTGGGTCCTATGCTATGATGTCTGACACTTCTGCAGTGCACTGAGTTCTCATTGATCCACTGTTAGACTGGCTGCATGGCATATCCCTCAGCCCACTCATCTTACAAATGTGAAGGAGTCAAGGGTGTCAGAGTTTTCTCCTGGGAGGAACAAAGGGAGGCTTCTGTTGCCACAGACCATGAAGTCAGCACAAAGGATTAGCAATGAACGCGAAGCCAAAAGTAGCAGTCTGACCTGCTGAGAGAAGCTTCCACAGCACTGGGATTAGAAGCCAGTTGGAATGTAGCCATAGTAAGTAACATGAACATACAATGAAAATAACTTGACCAAGGGAGAGAGAGACATGAGACTCAGTAATTGCTCTGGGGTGTCATGTTTGAATGGTTTGGGTACTCCTGCCCCCAGACCAATGGGCTACAATGAACCCACACACAGGACACAGGCATCCTAATGAGCGAGAAGAGATCCCCTAGGAGCCATCAGACAGAGTGGTATTACTGCATTGCAGCATAGCCTTCCCCTCAAAAGCAGGGAGCATGAGGAGGGAAACAGCAGTGGTTTGGGAGATGTGGACAGTGCCCAAACTCAAACATCTGCCCTCAAATATGAAGGAGTAACTAAACCTAGAGAAAGGCAATGCAGCTGCCCAAACATCACTCACTGCCAGGTCCTTGATGTACTGAGTGAGACGGCAGCGATATTCTTCATTCAGCTCCTTCAGCTGCAGCTGCAGTTGGGAATTCTCAACCTCCACTTCTTTGAACTGGCTCTGAGAGGTAAGCAGCACCTGCAGTCCAGGAAGCATTAAATCGCCCCAGTGACCAGGCTTTCCTGGGCCTTAGGTGGGACAGCAGAGCTCTAATCAGAAGATTAACTTAGAAATGTTACTCTACCAGAAAAAAGTCAAACAGGGCATAAAAGACCACAAGAGTCAGTTCACAAGGGGCAAAAAGGGAGGGAAGACTCTGCTGTCATCCAAGAATAACTACACATATTTCTATGCTGACCAATACCCAAAGAATATCAGCACAAACCAAGCACTTCATTGGCACCTTCCCTCTGGTGAGCTCAAAGCACTTTACAAGCATTACAGAATGGAGGAGGAAATTCTTATTGTCTCTGTTTTATGAATGGGGAAACTGAGGCACAGAGCTGTTCAGTGACTAAAAGATTGGCCTAAGGTAGCAACTCATTTACATTGCCCCTTGGTATTGAAGAGCTAAATCTTCCAGCTAACAGAGCTCATTTACCCAGGGAAATTGGCCATTCCTGGCTTGCTACAGACAGAAGCACAAGACTTGACCTGTTCATGAAGAATGAACTGGCCCTGCTCCCTCCTGTTGCATTGGCAGACACGGATGTGCTGAACACAGGAATTTCTCCTTCACTCCATCTGACCCCGCTATGGGAAACAGTAGGAAAGATTGATCAAGAATGCCACAGGCTGACAATCCATCATGGCGGGGAGACTCCCTCTGCATTGCTTCTGACTCCAAGCTACCAGTGGGTGGCACGTACAGCCAGCAGAGGAGCTGATGAGCTAGGTGACTCACAGAGTTGGAGGATGGGTTCTGGTGATCTTACCGCTGACTGCTCCGCCAATTTATGCTGAGTATTGCGAATCGCTCTTTTGGCCTCCTGCAGCTCTCCCCCCATCATCACCCTGTGTACACAGAGCGGGGCACATGTTCACTTCAGTCATTGGCACTCCTCCATCAGTGGCTGCTCCACTGGCCTGGAACACAGGCCAGGCCATTTGGTACACTATCATGCTTCAGAAGACAAGGAACAAATAGTATTGACCAGAGCCAGAGAGAGCACCAATGGGAGCTGTGCACCAGTCCTATCCACAAGGCCATGCAGCTCTGCCAAGGTACGTCCTCAAGGCTGACCAGCCCAAACAAGACAGATCTCAGCAGATGCTACTAACTGAGGTCAACCATATGCTAGCTAGACCGAGACCATCAAACTCAGTTCACTTGAAATCAAAGACAAATTTCATCCCAAGGCTGCTAACGTGACAGGGAATGCAAACCACACTGATTGCAGCACTCCCTCACTCCCTGCCTGTTGAAGGAAGGAAGAATGATCACATACTCTAAACCAGGGGTGGCCAAACTCATGGAACACAAGAGCCACACAAGTTGATTATTAAACCTATTGAGAGCTGCACTGAGGCATATAGCAATATTTTACCTACTCCAAAATTACTAAATTTAAAATTAATTGCACACTTTAATTTTATTGGAAAAAGAGGGCAAATATTGATCCTACTAATGGCAGAGTCTAATTATTACTTTAGGTTACCATGAAAACTAGGCCTACTTATACAGTAAAAACTTAGCTTCTCACTGCCATCCCAACCACGCCTCCACTTCTCCCCGCCACCTGACCATGCCACCACTTCTCCCTGCTGTCCTGACCCCCTCCCTAACTGCCAGGCCCTGACACTGGCTTCTCTGGGCTACCCCCCCAAAACCCCTTTACCTGGCTGCTCCAGCAGCTAGGCACAGGCTGGGGCTCCCCCCCGAGCATGCTCAGAGCATACTCTGGGTGGGAGATTTAAAACTCCTAGGCTGGGGCTGCTTTCCTCTGGCTTTCTTCCGCAAGCCACAATTTTTTCATTCAAGAAACGCATGTGGCTCCTGAGCCGCAGTTTGGCCATGCCTGCTCTAGATAGTGGGGCTCAGAATCTGTGTGTGATCTTTGGTACTGTTTCAAAGGGCTGTAAGAGATTGAGGGTCCCAAATCCCACAACTTTCAATAGGAGACAGGCATCTAACACCTACAGGTCCCCTTGAAACTCCCAGCCTTTATTTCTGCACCGTGGGCTGTAGCTGTAAAATGGGGGTGATAATCCTTCCTCCTAAATGGGAGTAAATTCCTTCCTTTTGGTGACACAGAGGTATTTCAGTACTGGGGAGATCCCCAGCCAGGCAGAAGTACTGTGCAGTGATGGCCTCAAACACTCACACTTTCTTTTCCAGCTTTTGTTGTTCAGAGTCATATGTTTGCTTCATTTTTTCAATCTCAGCTTTTATGTGATCCTGGTCTCCAAGCAACTAAAAGACACAAATGATGGGAAGATGAAAGGGATCCTGAATATGACAAATGACAACAGCAGAGAGCTCACTGAGAATGAGAAAAAAATCACGGGCTACCTAAGAGATTGCCACTGTCTGGGAAGAAGTGTGCTAAAGGGGTGAATTGAAACACAGGGGAAAGAACGGATTGAATATGGAGCAGGTAACACACATGATACAGCTAAAGCAGTAGGAAGGTCCCATTAAATATATAGCACACTGCTACAGATTAGGGACTGACCACCTAAGCAGCAGTTCTGTCAAAAAGGATCTGGGGGCTACAGTGGACAAGAAGCAGAGTACAAGTCAACAGTGTGCCCTTCTTGCCAAGAAGGCCAACGGCACATTGGGTTACATTAGGAGGAGCATTGCTGAAAGATGGAGGGAAGTGATTATTGCCTTCTGTTTGGCACTGATGAAGCCAGATTTGGACTATTATGTCCAGTTCTGTGTCCACCACTACAGAAAGGATGTGGACAAATTGGAAAGAATCCAGCAGTGGGCCAGGGCACATGACTTATGAGGAGAGGCTTAGGGAAGTTACTTAGTCTGCAGAAGAGAAGATGGAACGGGGTTGATAGCTGCCTTCAACTACCTGAAGGGTGGTTCCATGGAATATGGAATTAGCCTTGGCTGGGATGATTCAGTCAGAGAGAGTCCTGCTTTGAACAGGGGGTGGGACTAGATACCTCCTGAGATCCCTTCCAACCCAGATCTTCGAGGATTCTATAGTTGCATAGATATCATCATACTACGTTTGGACTCAGGTGAGATGTAGATAGGAGGGTCAGATTATCATGAGAGACTAAATGGTTGGTATTGGTGCACTGGTCAATATCACACAGTTGATGATGATGCAGCTGAACCAAAAGACTGCTATAGCCGTCAATCTGTGTTTGCTTTGTCACCACCACCTCCAGTGGGTCATCTAGAAGAGTTTTGAGATCTTAGTCACACTGTCCATTTAGCCAAAGAATGGTTAGTACTTTCTTAACTAGCCAGAGAGGTCACTGTTGAGCAACTTGAGACATTATTGACATACTGCTGGCATGAGCTGGCACAAGTCCCTGGCATACAGTGATTTCCCTGCTCTTTTTTCTTCAGCAGGTACCATGTGGATTGACTGTGCAGTTCTGCCAGCCCTCAGGGCAAGAGAATGAGACAGAGATTGGAGCACAAGCCTCCCACACAACAGTGCAGAGGTGCTACCATTAAAGTTTAAGGTGAACATAAACTTATCAGGTAACACAGACACAGGGCAGTCCCTAGGGCAGTGCAGGGGCCCCAGGCGAATCAGCCTCTATGGGCCCCCCCCCGGACCCCTGCCCACACTGGGGGGCATGGGGACGGCCAGCCCAGAGGGGGAGCGGCAGACTCGGTCCACCCCTGAGCCGGCTGTTCCTGATCCAGGGGACAGCGAGAGTGAACCAAAAGTGGCGGCCAGGGTCAGTGCTCCTGTACCTCCCCACCATTTGCGCTGTCTTTGGCTCCGTGCTGGAGGCAGTGGCAAAATGGTGAGATGTAGTGTGGCTTGGGGGCCAGTGGTGCTGGCCCCATGCTGCCTTCCATCCCCTCCTTGCTGCCTCTGGCACAGAGCTGAAGGCAGCACAAGTGGGGGGGGGGGGTGCAGGAGCGCTGACTCTGGCTGCTGCTTTTAACCAGCTTGCCTGGTCCCCTGGATGGGGAACAGCGCAGCCTGGGGGGGGGGGGCAGCGGCTTGGGCCTCATGCTGCCCTACTCACGGAGGGACAGCGCAGGGCCCACAGAACCATGGGGCCCAGGGTGATCACCCCTTTTGCCACCCCCTAGGGATGGCCCTGCACAGACATTCTTTCTTTAAAACTCTTGTCTATATTTGGCCAGTGGAAATGGTTGGGGGAAGCTCCCAGCTCCTCCAGTCATACCTTCTCCTTGCAGGAGTCATTGTATAAAACAAAGCAGAGCCAGTTTTTTAGCAAAAACGCAAAGAGACAGTACATGCCATTTGATAACCACACAGCTTTAAAAAAATCTAGGTGTAGGCCACTCTCCAAATTCAGTCTGACAGCTGTTTTGCATGGGGGAAGGGCCAGTAGGGAAGATATACACCACACAATAAATAATTACAAGAACACAGCTCAGATACACATGCCATGTTGCACACTCACTTGTCTCTCCAGTTTTCGACGTTCATGTTCAGAGGCAACTATATCTTCTAGCTGATTTAAAAAACAAACAAAAAAAACCACCCCTAAGGAACTGGTCAGATTCCAGTCTTTCAGAGTAAGCAAGGAGCTCAGGCTAGCAAGGAGACCAGACAAGACATACCTTCACTTTCCTGGCAGAGAGGCGGTGGACCATAGCCCGCACTCTTTCCAGCTCAGTCAAGGTTTCATTGGCCAGAGCTTGGGAAGGGGAGTAGTCATTCCATGGCTGAGGAAGGGAACTCCTGGTGTTGACCAGGTTTAGCAGCTCTGTGCTCAGCTCTTCATTCTTATCAACCTGCAAAATAAACCAAGAAAGGAACTAGCTCTAGCAGAGTAACCATGCTAGTCTAGTTCAACAAAAACAAACAAGTAGTTTTGTGGCACTTTTAAAGACTATCACATTTATTTATTGAATAAGCTTTTGTGGGTAGAATCCCACTTCATCAGATAAGTGAAATGAAGGTTACAGTATGAAAGGGGATGTATAAATGCAGAGAAGGGTAAGTGACAAGGTCATTTCAGAATTTTTTCAGCAAACCAAGCAAGTTGTGTGGATTTAAACAGAGTGGGACAACAGATCAGAAGGTGGGAAGGGAAAGAGCACCTTTTGTAATGAGTGAAAAAGGGAAGTATTTCATTTCTTAATGTATTTCCTCTCCAGCTGTATTATTCAGCATGCACAGGCAGTTCCTTATATCCACTGAGTCAGTGGTTCCCAACCAGTGTGCCGAGGCACACTGGTGTGCCACAGGAACACCCAATGTGCCACGAGCATGCCCGAGAGCTGGAGTTAAAGTTCCCTCCCTGCTCAGCCCAGCCACGTGGGCTGTGCAGGGCTGGGAAAAGGCACGGGTTAAAGTAAGGGGGAAGGCACCAGAACACAGTTCCAGGGCCCCCTATTTTTAGGCTGGCAGCATTCTGGCCCCCTAAAAATAGAGGAAGGCACTAGAACAGGGAGTTCCAGGGATCCCCCTAAAAATAGCAGGAGTGGCCCAAACACACCATTCAGGTGGCTCCATCTTAAACCTAGCTCCACCTTAAGCCCAGCCAGCAGAGAGCTGGGGGAGGCTGGTAGTGTGTGAATCTATCCCTGCAGGGCAGAACAGCTTGTCAGCCAGCCTGCAAACAGCCCATGCAAGAGTTTGGGGGGGGGACCTGCTGGGGATTGTGGGACAGGTGTGTGTAGCAGAGGTGGGTGGGAGTGGCTGTGTAGCAGAGGGTGTGTAGCTGGAGTTGTGGAGTGGCTGTTTGGTTGGAGGTGTGTGTAGCTGGGGGGTGGGGTGGCTGTAGCTGGGGTCTGGAGGCCTAGTTCTGGCCCCTGCAGTGATTGGAGGGTCCATCACAGACAGAAAAGGGCTGGGGGAAGGGAGGACGGGACCCACTGGAATGGGAGGAGCAGCAGTGGGGTGAGGATTTGCCCTGGGTGGTAGGGAGCCATTGTGGAGAAGGGGGAAGTGAGTGCTATGCCATGCTACCCTGCCCTACTTTCCCACTCCCCAGGTTCCCCCCTGCTCTCCCACAAAGCCACTTGTTCTCCCTTCCTCTCTTCTCTCTTTCCACTCTTGTGCTGTTTCCCACATGGCTGCCCTTATCCTCTTTTGCCAACCCTGCCCTGCTTTGCTCCCCACACTCACTCCTGCCACTGCACACAACTCCTGACCTCCCCTGTTTTGGCACCCTGCTCTACTATCCCACATAGCAGTATTTCTGAAACACTGTGCCATGGTTCATGAATATTCATAGGTAATTTAAATTAATTTGAATATTCATGGGTTTTTTCACAGTGGTGTGCCTCAAAAAATTTGAAGGTCTCAAGGTGTGCCATAACAGAGAAAAGGTTGGGAACCACTGCACTGAGCATTCACTTTTATCTTTTCTCTCTCACAGATGTGAATATGTTAGAGAATGATTTAGGCCTCAGCAAAGGCACAGTTACTGCCATAGAATCATAGAAACTAGAAGGCACCATGAGAGGTCATCGAGTCCAGTCCCCTATATTCATGGATAGACCAAATGCCTTCTTAAGCCATACCCTAACAGGTCTAACCTGCTCTTAAAACTTCCATTGATGGAGATTCGACAACCTGCCTAGGCAATGTATTCTAGTAGTTAATCACCCTGACAGTTAGGAATTTTTTCCTAAGGTCTAACCTAAACCTCCCTTGCTGTAATTTAAGCCAATTGCTTCTTAGCCTATCATTGGCAGTTAAGGAGAACAATTTTTGTCCCTCCTCCTCATAACAACCTTGTAGGTACTTGAAAAATGTCATGACCCCTCATAGTCTCCTCTTTTCCACACTAAACAAACTCAGCTCTTTCACTCTTCCTTCATAAATCAAGTGTTCCAGACCTCTAAGAATTCATGTTGCTCTTCTCTAGACTTTGTCCAATTTGCCCACATCTTTCCTGAAATGAGGCACCCAGAACTGGACACCAACTCCAACTGAAGCCTAATCAGGGCTGAGTAGAGTGAAAAATTACTTCTCATTTCTTACTTACAATACTCTTGTAAATACAGCCCAGAATGGTGTTTGCTTTTTTAGCAAGTGTTACACTGTTGCTTCTTATTTAGCTTTAGGTCCACTCTGACAGTGGTTTTCAACCAGTGTGCCAAGGCACACTGGTATGCTGTGAGAACTTGCCAAGTGTGCCATCAAATTTTGTACAGAAGTAGTGAAAATCAGTGTAAAACAAACATTGTTTCATCTTAAAACAATATTCTACCCAACCAAAAGTACAACTCATAAAACTTGTGAAAATTAATCATCAAACAAAAGTGAGGTATTGGTCTTTAGATTCTAGAGCAGGAGGAACACTAAACACAGGTGGCAAAAGTTCAAAATTGAGATGCTGTATTTTTTTCCAGTGGATGTGAAACACTAATACATTTGATCCTTCTTTAGCTTGTTGTATGCACTTTGTTGCAAACTTCTCCAGTAAGACCATAACCGTAGTATATGTAAGTAAATGTGACATTTATAAGCAAACATTTCAACTGAAAAAAAAAGGTGTGCAGTGGAATTGTCTCATTGCAGACTGCCATGTTATTGAAAAGGGTAGGAACCACTGCCCTCTGAGACCCCAATCTCTTTCCACAGTACTCAATCCTATGCAGTCATTGCCCATTTTGTATGTATACAATTGCTTTTTCTTTCCTAAGTGGAGTACTTTGCTTTTGTTTTTATTGAATTTCATGCTATGTACCTCAGAGCATTTTACCAGTTTGTCCAAATCATTTTGAACTGTAATCCTATCTTCCAAAGCACTTGCAACCATTGATTAGAATTAGCTAGAGAAAGCAGAGGTGGTAATGTGTGATTTTTTTCCTTCCACAGTTCTGCCAGTGTCCCTCAAGAGTCCCCTGTGGCATCCTTACTATTCCACTTAAAGAATCCTCCCACAGCTCTGCCAGTGCTAGGGCTACCAGATACCAAAGCCTGGAAAGGAGGACAGGGAAGTATGAAAAGGAGGACATTGGAGGGTACATAGAGAAAACGTAGTATTAAAGTAACATCCTTCTGTTTTTAGGGGGCCCTGGAATACTTCCCCCTAAAAATAGGGTGTTCCAGGGCCTTCTAGCGTACTTTAACCCCTGTAAGTAAAAAGCCAGACAAAATCATGTATTTTTAAAATGCTTGCCAGACAGAGGTTGTGAAGGTAAAAAGGAGGACATGTCATCCTTTTGCCTGACATCTGGTAACCCTAGCCAATGCACCTCCTTCAGGACTTGCCGGCCTCCCTGCTAATCCAAGAGTGAGCAAACTATGGCCCATGCACTGGAGTCAGCCCATGAGCATCTATGCTTCAGCCCACACTTCCGCATCCTACCCCACACCTCTCTCCCAGCTTCAGGGTGCCATGGAGGAGGAGGAAAGATGCAGGTGACAAAAGGTACAGAGGTCTGGCAAAGATGCAGGCTAATGGTTAGCCTGAATTCCTTGGAATGGACTGCCTTGGAGTGGGGGGGTTGGGGAGGGTCCTGCCCCCAGCCCTCGTGTGAGTGCTGCAGCTGCACTAAGGCTCTGCCTCCAGCCCTGTAGGAGTGGGAGGAGGGCAAGGCTGGGGGGCTGTGATCTCCTCTTCCAGTCACTGTCGCAGCCAGAGCTTCCAAGTTCCTTGATTTACCTGGCTGGGCGATTCACAACATAGCACTGCACTGTGAAGGAGGTAGGAAGGGAGAGTAAGGGGGATTCCTGGGGCTTGGAGGCATAGGCTAAGGATTGGATGGAACCTGCTATTGTGGGGGCTGTTATAACCAAGTCTCTTGTTGCAGCTGTAGAGGCTGATTCAGTGAGGCTGGAAAAAAAAACAACTGTCTCCAGCCCTGAAGGAGTTGGGGGAGGGCAAGGCTGGGGGGCTGTGATTCTGTTCTCCAGCCCCCTATTCGAATTGAACATAGGAAACCGCAGTCAGAGCTTCCAAGTTCCCTGACTTACCTGGCTGGACGATTCACAGCACAGCACTGCACCATGAGCAAGGGGCATAGGAAGGGAGCCACGGGAATTCCTTAGGCTTGGGGTTACAGGCTAAGGGCTAGGTGGAACCTGGGGTGGGGTCTGTTGCCCCCAAGTCTCCCACTGCAGCTGCAGAGACTGAGTCACGGAGGCTGAAAAACTTGCCTCCAGCCATGAAGAAGTCAGGGAGGAAGGGCAAGGCTGGGTGTGCAACCCCACACCCTCATCCCTGTCCTGCTACTGCTTATAGCAGTATGAAGGTACTTCTCTGTTCTCTCTCTTCCCTCCCGGACAGCAGTGGCCATTCCCACTGCATGCCATGCCACAAGCAGTAGCAAGACAGCTGGCCTCGGGTGGGAGGTTGCAGCCCCCAACCCTTCCCTTCCACCCAGATTTCTTCAGGGAAGGGAGCTACAGAAAGGAGCTAGCTCAGCTGTCCTGCTACTGCTTGTGGCATGCCATGCAGTGGAAATGGCCATTGCCGCCCTGCAAATAAGAGAAAACAGAGAAGCTCCTCCATATCTCCAATCCTTTTCTCCACCCTGTTATGCTGGGATACTTCCTGTCCCACATAGGGGGGCCTGCAAGACATGGGGGACACAGATGTCGAATTGGCCCTGGCGCAGCAGAAACCCTCGCTACATCCTTACCTTCCACCCCCTGGCAGGCTCTGCACCCTCTGGTGCCAGCTCCTGGATCTGGGAAAGAGGCCAAGCGGGTGCAGTGCTTTGGCTGGGAGGGAGGGTAAAGGGAACCCAGGTCCACTCCTTTTTCCTGAAGAAGCCTTGGCTGCTCCCCCCCCCCCCCCAAGCCTCGCCCTTTCCTTCCACTCTGTCTGTCTCACCCCCCACCCCCACCCCACGGCCCACTATGAGTAAACATACATCACATGCGGCACTCAGGCCAAAAATGTTGCCCACCTCTCTGCCCACACTTCCCAACTTAGCCAATACCCATCACTCCTGACCTGCAGCCTTCTTTCTGTTCCAGTCCTCCAACTTTCCTGGCCATACACTGCCAACTATAGAAAATTATGCCAAACTGCATGGTGTTAGAGAAAATTGACAAAATACCTCTAAGAACTAGGACAGCTGCAACACTCATTTCACTTTTTTCTTTATTATAGCTCCTGCAAATCTGGACCCCCCTCTTGCCACCATACTCAGCCCCCCAAAAAAGCCAGGATGGGGGGCACTGGGAGCAGGAAGACCCCTGCCCTGCTGGTGCTTGGGGGAGAAGTGGCAGGGCCCTTGGCCAGAGACCAGGATCTGCATTTCCATCCCATCTGGAGAGTGGCCCAGGCAGCCCCATTTGCTCCACTTGGCCTCAGGGGCGGGGCCAAGGCAGGAGCCAATTGTTGTGCAGTACAGCGTCCAGAGTGGCCTTTTAGGAGCCTGGGCCCTGGAAGGCTGTGCTGGAGCTACATGATGTTCCAACTGGCCCTGGCCCTGTGCCTGATCCTGGAGTGAAGTGAACAGGGCCAGCCTGCCTCACCCCCAGGGGCAGGCTATGAGTATGGCCTCTGGTCCCCCCAGTGCCAGCCCACGCAGGGGCTCTCATGGTGGTAGGGCAGGCTGGGACCCCAGTCCAGGACTAATTAACACAGATCTCCAGAAATACACCAGTGCACAGTCAACCCAGGAAGTTTTTGGAGAGGAAGTGGCCGCTGGAGGCCGGACCCGCGGCCACAGCCCCTGATCCCAGGCCAGGGACAGGGATCCAAGCCCAGCTGGCTGCCCCCGCTGGGGATCCGGGGCCTGGCCATGGCTGTGGCAGCCCTGTCCCTGGCCGGTGATCCGGGGCTGCGGCTGTGGGCCCGGCCTCCAGCGGCCGCGGGCCTGGCCTCCAGCGGCTGCTTCGGGCTGGGCTGCGCCGCGCTGTACTACGACCTACCTGCCGGCAGCAGCACAGCCTATCCCAGGCCAGGGGGCGTGGCCTTCTGGCTGGGAGTGGGCCTGCCGTCTGGGGGCGGGGGCTGGGCCCGTGCCCCGGGTCTCTCCCCGCCCCAGCAACGCCCCTGGTATTCAGAACAACTTCCTGGTGCGAGTGCTGGAGGAACCAAGAAGGAGCTGTGCTCCTCTTGACCTGCTGCTCACAAATAGGGAAGAAGTGATATGGAAACAGAAGTGGATAGGCACCAGTGACCATGAGACAATCAAATTGATCCTGACCCCCAAAAAAAAAAGTTTATGGAAGAAAAGGGGGACAGAGGAGAGATTTGATAAGCAGCATTAACCTACCCAAAAAGGGTTCCAGGGAGGGGGGAACTAGGCTGTTTTCAGTGGTGGCAGATTACAGAACAAGGAGCAATGGTTTCAAGTTGGAATGGGGGAGGGTCTAGGTTGGATATTAGGAAAATCATTTTCACCAGGAGGGTGGTGAATTACTGGAAGGGGTTACCTAGAGGTTTTTAAGATGCGGCTTGACAAAGCCCTCCCTGGGATGATTTACTGGAAGGTTTGTCTGTCTTTGAGCAGGGGAGTGGACTAGATCACCTCCTGAGATCCCTACCAGCCCTAATCTTTTAAATCTTCTAATTCTAAATATATTAACCACAGCATCACCTAGTCACTTAGATTCAATGCAGTCCCCGTAGGAAAGTCAACCCATTTCAGAAGAATAAACAGCATCTTAACTAGAAATGTTCAGCTACAGGTGATTTGGAATGAATATTAGAATGAAGAATTCAGGTCTCATTGGAGGATTCCTATGTAAATAACCACGCTTTGACAGGGTTTATGACTGAGGAGAAGTGTAAGTAATTGTTACCAATGCACTGAATCTTGTAGGATGTGATGCTTTGGTAACCTTAGTCATATTTAAATAATGAGCACTCAGAAGATAGCATAGGGTGGGCTGAGGCAGTGACAGGAGGAGAAAAGACAGATTGAAAAATGGATGAGAGAAACAGCTATAAAAACTGACAGGCACTCCCAAGGGACAGACTTCTTATTCTCTAACTAAAATAATCCATCCACATCTCTGTCAGTTCTGACAAGTTGATCAGCGAGACTACATGAGATCTTGCTTTATTTATGCAGATACAAGGAGACATAGGTCCAGACTTTCCTCAGGACTATTTTGAGGGAGTTGCATAAACACCACCACCCCTGTCTTGAAGAGCCCTCCCAGCACCCTTGAGTAGCTCAGGAGCAGTGTTATATTTATTTAGATGGAATATGTAGGCCAAAAGTGTTCACGTAGTCACTGTCCAACATTAAGGCTATGTCCACACGATGCTTTTAAATCGAAAAGACAGTTGTTTCAATTTAAAAGGTGTCATGTCTGAAAGACGTTTCGTGATTTCAAAATGACGAGCCCTGTTATTTCGAAATAATGAACCTTATTTCAAAATAGTAAAACCTAGGCTGAACTCAAAATAGCTGTTATTTTGAAACAGTTGTTTCAAAATAACGCCATTTGGACGTGTTATTTCAAAATAACCATTATTTCAATTTAACACTTTTGCCCTTCTCCTTCCCAGGGTGCCTTCCTTTTTCTAGGTATTGGCTGTCAACATGCCCCTGCCAGGGGGCCATGTTGCCACACCTCCCATGCTGCCCCTCTCCTGATTCGAAATAGCAAGTCCTGTGTCTGGACTTGCTATTTCTATTTGAGGATTTTGCTTATTTCGATTTAAGTTAATGTGAAATAACTATTTTATTTCGAATTAACTTATTTTGAATTAACTTATTTTGAAATAAGCATCTGCATGTGGACATAGCCTAACAGTGCTAAACAAGGTTTGGGGGTTACGAGCCTGGCAAACATTCAGTTCAATATCCTTTGAACCCTTTGTTACTGATAAAGAAAAGAATGAAAACCATGTAAAGCCTTTGAAATGTAAAGTCTGAAATAAGGCTTTCTTTGTAACAGTACACCTGTTCTCTTTCCCTTACACTGGAAATGGTTTTAGAAGAAATGTCCACTCCACATTGCTGGACAGCGTCTTAGGGGTATTGCAAACACTGCCCTTTGGGAGACGGGCTGGAGCTGTCCCTGGCCTTGTCTACACTAGCACTTACGCCAACATAACTCCATCGCTCAGGGGAATGAAAAGTACACCATTGCCATGAACAACTTAGGTTTTGCAAGCATAAACTCTTGTGTAGCTGCATTATGTCAATGGGCAAAGCTCCCCCACTGACATAAAACCAACTAAATGAGCAGCAGCAGCTATGTTGGTGAGAGATCATATCCCATCAGTATAGTGTTGTCCACACAAGTGCTTATGCTGACAAAGCTTAGTCGCTCAAGGGATGTTTTTTCACAGAGCAATGAAGGCTTTGCTGGCACAAGTGCTAGTGTAGACAAGGGTCCTGTTACAGTCCAGTTCTGGTGGTGGTTGGAATTCATCTTGGTCTCTCTCTCTGGTCAGTCTAGTCAGGACCTCTCTGAGAATTAGGACAGAAGAGGTCCAGAGCACTAGGAGACAGTGGGGATGGTAGCCATGAAGGTGCCCCATCCATTCTTCTGAAGCCTCTTTCTTCAAGGACCCACAAAGGGTGTGATGGGTGGAACGATCCATATCCCATTATTCTGTCCAGCAATAAAGACTAATATACAACAGACCAGTTTTGGTTCTTTGGTTTCTGGAGCCACATTTTCCTGTTCGCCATGACCTTCACACAATCTTTTAGATATCTCAGGAGGCCATTTCATTTAAACTAATTCAAATTCAGTCTTTTTGTTTCCCTTTTACCTTTTCCCACCATCATTTGTTATTACTGGGTATTTGTGACATCTTATGAACTTTTTTTATTTTAAACAATTGATCTCACTATTAAGGTAAATTTATAGGTCCAAGTTCCAAAGGGGCAGCCGTGTTAGTCTAGTAAAGCAAAAAAAGCAAGGAGTCTTGTGGCACTTTAAGACTAACAGATTTATTTATCACATGAGCTTTTGTGGGAGAATATCCCACTTCGTCAGACGCTTTGAAGAGGGAGAACTTACAAAAATGGACGAAAATAAATGCAGGAGAGTGTAAGACATGGGATCAGGTCATACTGTAACAGCAAATCAGAGCATTTGTAAGGATTCAAACTTTAGGAAACAGCATACAGAGGGAGGGTGAAGTCAAATTACCTGTTAGAATGTGAAAAGAATCCATAGTCACGATTCAGCCCTCCTTTCACACAATTTAATTTGCATATAAATTCAATTTTGGCTGTTTCGTTCTAGTCTTGAGGTCCCATTGATTTTCTTGATGACCATTGTTAACAAGTCATCAATCGAGTGATTAATTAGGAAAATGGAAGTGCTCAGCAACTGTATTTTTGTGTTATGATTTCTGATATCAGTTTTATGAGCATTTGGTCTTCTGCGTAGGGTCTGTCCTGTTTGCCCAATGTATAAGGCATGGGGGCATTTCCGGCACATGATGGCATAAATAACATTAGTGGATGAGCAGGTGAAGGACCCTTTGATGGCGTAGCTGGCTTGATTACATCCTATGATGATGTCTTTTGTGCAGATATGTGGACAGAGCTGGCAGCATGGTTTGTTGCAGGGATATGTGCCTGCTTTAATGTTTCTGTTGTTAGATTTGTAGTTGCTGGTGAGTATCTGTTTAAAGTTGGGGGTTCAGAGATTTCAACAATTTCCATCCCATAAGCAAACTGAGCCTGGAACACCCCACACAGGAGATCCACTTTCTGGACACTACAGTACAAATTAGGGATGGACACATTAACACGTCTCTATACCAAAAGCCTACTGATTGGTATAGTTATCTACATCCCTTGAGCTTCCATCCTAAACACACCACATGAGCCATTGTCTACAGCCAAGCCCTAAGATATAACTGCATTTGCTCTGATCCCTCAGATAGAGACAGGCATCTTCAGGATCTCTATCAAGCTTTCTTAAAACTATGGTAACAACCTGGAGAAGTAAAGAAACAGATTGACAGGGCCAGATGGGTACCCCGCAGTCATCTACTACAGGAAAGCCCCCCCCAAAAAAATAGAACGCCAGTGGTCACCACATACAACCCTCAAGTCAGACCTCTACAATAGGACCTCCAACCTATTTTAAAAGATGACCCCCTCACTCTCTCTAGACTTGGGAGACAGACCTCTCCTTGCCTGCAGACAACCCCCAAACCTTAAACAGATATTCACCAGCAACTACAGACCTAACAACAGAAACATTAAAGCAGGCACATATCCCTGCAAAAAACCACGCAGCCAGCTCTGTCCACGTATCTGCACAAAAGACACCATCATAGGACGTAATCAAGCCAGCTACTTCATCAAAGGGTCCTTCACCTGCTCATCCACTAATGTGATTTATGCCATCATGTGCCGGAAATGCCCCCATGCCTTATACATTGGGCAAACAGGACAGACCCTACGCAGAAGACCAAATGCTCATAAAACTGATATCAGAAATCATAACACAAAAATACAGTTGCTGAGCACTTCCATCTTCCTAATTAATCACTCAATTGATGACTTGTTAACGATGGTCGTCAAGAAAATCAACGGGACCTCAAGACTTGAATGAGACAGCTGAAATTGAATTAATATGCAAATTAAATTGTGTGAAAGGAGGGCTGAATCGTGACTATGGATTCTTTTCACATTCTAACAGGTAATTTGACTTCACCCTCCCTCTGTATGCTGTTTCCTAAAGTTTGAATCCTTGCAAATGCTCTGATTTGCTGTTGCAGTATGACCTGATCCCATGTCTTACACTCCCCTGCATTTATTTTCATCCAATTCTGTAAGTTCTCCCTTTTCAAAGCATCTGACGAAGTGGAATATTCTCCTACGAAAACTCATACGATAAATAAACCTTTAAGTGCAACAAGACTCTTTGCTTTTTTTGTAGGTCCAATTATCACAAAAGAAGTGCCTCCTTGTCCCTTTTCCACAGCAGTCCTGCCCACTGCAAGGTGGATGGCCCAGCATTGTGCCAGTTTACATGGACATTTGGGGGCATTGTAGTGGGCTATCCATATGCCACAACCATCAAAATCTGCACCACATACCTGCATAGAAGGACAGGACTGAGTTCCAATCACAGAGTAACTGACTTGAAAAAGAAGGATTTACAATGAGTTTGCAAACAGCCTCAAAATGACATGCATCTAACAGGGGCGTCACTGGCACTGGGCCCAAGGGGCCTGTGCCTCGAATCTCAGAGGCTGTGCCTCTGGTCTTTTCCCCCTGGCAGGTGCAGGCGCAGGGAGAGGAGGCTGCCGGAGCGCAGGCAGAGCTTGCTCAGCTGCTGCCTCCCCTCCCCACCCTGGCTGCTCCACATTTGCCTGGGAGAGGCTGAGGCAGAGGGAGCTAAATTCAAACAGCTCCTCCTGTAGCTGCAGCAGCAGCAGCTTCACCTCTGGCACATGCAGAGCAGGTAGGTACTGTGGGGGGCAGCGGGTGGGGGATTGGAGGGGTCCTGGACAGGCAGGGGGAAGAGGTAGGGTGGGGTGGAGTGGGGGGCTTCCTCGCATGGACTCTAGGTCCTGAGCGGGCCCAGGGATTGCTCCCTGTGCACCTAGTCAGGTGGGGGGGACCTCTGGGCCCCCAGTGGGACTTGGGGGTGCCCCAAGGCGCCTGGGTCCCCAGTGGGAGTAGGGGGGGCACCCCAAGATGTCTGGGCCCCTAGTGGGATTGGGGGGGGTGCCCCAAGGCATCTGAGTCCCCAGTGGGACTGGAGGAGGGGGTTGCCCCAAGGCGTCTGAGTCCCCGGTGGGACAGGAGGAGGGGGGTGCCCCAAGGCGTCTGAGTCCCCGGTGGGACTGGAGGAGGGGGTGCCCCAAGGCATCTGAGTCCCAGGGGTGGGTGGCCTGGGAATGGAGCCCCTCACCTAAGCTCTGGGGTGGGCTAAGGGATGTTCTTCAGCCTCTGTCCTGACCATGGTTGGGTCAGCAGAGGGCAGGTAAGTCAGGGCTCATTCCTCAGCCTTGAGGTTCTGGGGCTCAGGTTGGGGGCTAGGCTGCCCTGGCTGGGAAGCCCCCCACAAGGCTGGGGAGCTGAGCCAGGGTCTCCCACCCTCACCCCACTCCCAGACTGTGGTGCCACCCTGCTCCCCCCCAGGGTTTCCTGCCCTCACCCTATGCCCAAGTGTCAGGGCTGGCCTGGCCTGAGATCTCCTGTCCTCACCACATACCCAGGTGGTGGAGCTGCCTGGTCTGACCATAGGGCCTCCAGTGGCAGTGGGGCCAGCCTGGCACAAGCATGGGGTCTCCTGCCCTTGCTGAGTTGCCCCAGTTGTGAGGCTGGGGCAACAGGTGGACACTCTGCTGAACACCATCATATGCTGTGCCTAGTATCTATTCTGTGCTTGAAATTGTTCTCTTGTGTGTTGGATTGTTTTAAATTAAGCAGAGAGTGACTGGAGGTGTGGGGCAGGGACAGATAATATGGGAAGACAGAGATAATTAATTGTATTTACCTTTAAAGTACCTGTTAGTTAATGTTGTGTATATGTCCTTTAGTGTCATAAATAAAATAATTCTGTAACCCTGAGTAAGAGGCATTATAACCAATGTCTAACAAGACTCCATAGTGTCAGTTTGGAACTCCTGCTTAAACGCTGTACTCCATTTTGTATACTTGATGAAACCTGGTTTAGGCATGTGCTGTGTATGTTCATTTAAATGTGTGAATGAATGGGGGGGGGCAGGGTGTGAAGGGGCCAATCTCAATTGCCAGCCTGTCTTGATGAAGCACAGTTACCATCTAACTAGTCAAACAATGCAGACATCTCCGATTGAAGCAAACAGAAGGAGCCACCCCAGAAAGAAAAGAACAAAATACAATCAAGCCTGCAAGTGACTGGTGACCAATGATCTCACACAAACCCTAAAGGCAACATGACACAGCAAATCCCATAGACTTATATGAGGGCCAGCAAGTATAAAAGATGGGTAAGAACTTGAAAACTTTGGGTCTCATGCTGCAGCTGTCATCTTGGAGCATTGAATTCATGACCGACAAGAGGTCTGTCTCCACCCTTGTGCCCAGCCCAACTGGCCACTAGGCTGGCTCAAGCTACGCATGAAAGGACTGGTAATTATATTGTACCAGCTGGCAGAACTTCTTGTGTGTGTGCGTGCACATGTGTCATGGCTTTTTGTTATCCTTACTTATTTACAATAAATGTGCATATTGCCTTCTCCCCCCAACTAAGCTGGGCACAAGGAGGGAGCCAGGTCTCTCTAGGTCATGAATCCGGTGCTCTGAGATGACAGTTGCAGAATGAGACCCAAAGTTTTCATGTTTTTTATACTTGCTGAGTCTTGCTGCCTTAAAGCTCCTGTCTGATAATCATTCATCACCAGTCATTTGCAGACATGACTTTGATCTTGTATTTTGTTTTTCTCTTTCTGGGGTGGATTCTTCTTCTTGCTTTTCAGAGATTAGTTTGAATCAGGAGCATTGCTTCCCCAGGAAAGGAGCCGGGGCACCAGCCCAGGCCCCATCCCCTACCCGGAGGCCCACCCCCTGGCCACAGGCGATGCCCCCAGCTGTGGCCGGGGCTGGGAGCGGCCACAGGCAGCTGAGCCTGAATCCACAGCCAGACACGGGGCTAGGAGTGGCCGCCTGCGGCCACGGCTACAAGCAGCTGGGTCCCAGATCTCTGGCCCAATCAAGCCAGAGACTGGGAGAGGTGGGGCACCGCCAGACCCAGAGCACTGGCACCGGGATTCAGGGCACAGACCCCGTGTGCCCAGTGCCTGCGATGCCCCCGGTTTCAATTGTTCATCCTTTAAGGTGGTACTTGCATTTCATCAGAAGAGGCTGGCGTCAACTGATCCCATCACACAGACCCTTCATTCACACATCTTTTTCATACATATTTAAATGAAATTACACAGTGTTACATCTAAATGAAATTTCATCAAGAATATAAAATGAGTTCCAAATTTATGATATGGAACTTTGTTAAATATTGGTTATAATGTCTATTAAACTGAGTTAAATATAAGAGATACACAGTGTTGCCTAACAGATGCTTTAAAGGTAAATTCTATTAATTTTATCTGTGTCCCTACATTGTGGCTACAGGACACTGAGCAAACATTAGCAGACTGGGCCTGGGGAAAAAATTCCTGAGATTTGAGAGTTCTGTTGGGAGATCATGAGTGAGGCTTTACCTACCAATAATGTCACTCATAATAAATTTGCAAGAGCTGACATATCTGCATAAGTTATGTGCTTCTGTTTTGGGCCTGTGTTGAAAAAGCCACAGAGGAATAATGCTTATTTATGTAGGCTTTTAGTAAAAGTTTCAAAGATGAAGAGTGGCTCTTGTGACCACTTCCCAACTGGAAGCCAAATCCTTAGCCAGTTTATATAGTTTGAATTACAATAAAACTCCTGAAATTAACCTCAGAAAGGGCATTCTGGATTTAAACTGGTTCCTCTTGAGCATCCTCTCCAGTATCAAATTTGCTCAGATAACAAATATCTTCTTTTTCCCATTGTAACACCACTGCCACTCCTCCTCAGTTCTGAAAGTAGCTGGGTTCTGTTCTTCTCTCTCTCTTTCTCATGCAGCACAGGCCAAATTCTGCTTTGAGTCACACTTAGCTCAAGTAGGCCCATGACCTTCAGATTCAGTGGCTAGTGGCACATGTGCTGGTGCTACCCTGTAACATTCACTAGGTGGGTAAATGCAGTTGCACCTGTGCTTTAATTTAGCAAATAATTCTAAAGAGGAAAAAAAAATCTGAAAATTAAAAAAAGTGGAGGATCCAACTTAGACTCAGGTGGGGTGGGGGTGAGTTGCAGCCATAGGGAGCCAAGTGAGCAGTGAGCAAGAAGGGGGAATAGCCCAGGGACAGAGGTTTGTATTGGAAGCCAAGTGAGGTCTAGGCACACTGTGGAGAGCCTTCAAGCTGGGAAGGAGAAATAATGGGGTCAGAAAGGGCTTGGGAGCTTGGTGGGGAAGGATAAGTAGGGGTCTTTAAACAAGTAAACAGTCCCATTCCATTCAGTTGCATAGAGGATGTATGTAAGAATATTTTGTCAATGATGACCAAGAGAGAAAAGAATCCAACACCTTCTATCTAGCTGAAGTTTCCTCTGCAGGGCAAACAGGAATACAAACAATAAAATTTTTGCTACTAAGGAAAATGAATACCCTGAAAAGCAGACAGCTTTCAGCAAGTGAGTGCTGATGTCAGATGGCCACTCTTCAGACTGGAAATACTATTTATTCTGCTCTTCAGTTTTGCTCTCCTATGAATTGTGCACAGCATATGTACACCTACCAGGCAGCATGCCACAAAGTTAACCATCCTTTTACTGAAAAGTTCCAGGGGGGATAGCCATGTTAGTCCAATCCAGTAAAAATAGAAAAGAGTCATAGAATCATAGGGTTCGAAGTGACCTCATAGGTCATCTAGTCCAACCCCCTGCCAGAGGCAGGACCACTCCCACTAAACCATCCCAGTCATGGTTTTGTCCAGCCAGGCCTTAAACACCTCCAAAGATGGAGACTCCACCACCTCCCTTGGCAGCTCATTCCAATGCTTCACCACTCGCCTAGTAAAAAAGTTTTTTCTAATATCCAGCCTCGACCTCCCTAACTGCAACTTGAGACCATTGCTCCTCGTTCTGTCCTCTGTTATTACCGAGAACAGTCGAGCTCCATCTTCCTTAGAGCATCCCTTCAAGTACTTGAAGGTTGCTATCAAATCCCCCCTCAATCTTCTCTTCTGCAGACTAAATAAGCCTAATGCTTTCAGTCTTTCCTCATAGGGCTTGTGCTCCAGCCTTCTAATCATTTTGGTTGCCCTCCGCTGGACTCTCTCTAGCATGTCCCTGTCCTTTTTGTAGTGGGGAGCCCAAAACTGAACACAGTATTCTAGATGTGGCCTTACCAGTGCAGAATAGAGGGGAATGATCACATCCCTTGATCTGCTGGTAACACTTCTTTTGATGCAGCCCAGTATGCCATTGGCCTTTTTGGCAGCAAGAGCACACTGCTGACTCATATCTAGCTTCCCATCCACCATGACCCCCAGGTCCTTTTCTACACTGCTGCTACTTAGCTGAATGTTTCCCAGCCTGTAGCGGTGCATGGGGTTTTTTCGTCCCACGTGCAGGATTTTACACTTGTCCTTATTGAACCTCATAAGATTTCTATTGGCCCACTGTTCCAATTTATCTAGGTCTCCCAGAATCCTGTCCTTGCCCTCCAATGTGTCTACTGGTCCCCCCAGCTAGGTGTCATCCGCAGACTTACTGAGAATGCAGTCTATTCCATCATCGAGATCATTGATGAAAATGTTGAACAGAACCGGCCCCAGGACCAACCCCTGGGGCACACCACTCGTTACTGGTTGCCAGCTAGACATGGAACCATTGATTCCTACACGCTGAAACCGTTGATCGAGCCAGTTTTCTATCCACATTATAGTCCACCTATCCAACCCATACTTCCTTAACTTGCCAATGAGAATGTTGTGGGAAACTGTATCAAAAGCCTTGCTAAAATCAAGGTATATCGCATCAACGGTTCTTCCTGCATCCAGAAAACCAGTCATCTGATCATAGAAGGAGATGACATTGGTCAGGCATGATTTACCCTTGGTAAATCCATGCTGACTGTTCCTGATCACTTTATTTTCCTCTAAGTGTTTGAGGATGGATTCTTTGAGAATCTGCTCCATGATTTTTCCAGGGATTGAGGTGAGGCTGACTGGTCTGTAATTCCCCAGATCATCCTTTTTCCCTTTCTTGAAAATAGGCACTACATTTGCTTTTTTCCAATCCTCTGGCACCTCCCCCGTTCTCCATGAGTTTTGAAAGATAACGGCCAGCGGTGCTGCTATCTCATCGGCCAATTCCCTTAGCACTCTTGGATGCAGTTCGTCCGGCCGCATGGACTTGTGAACATCCAGCTTCTTTAAGCAGTCCCTAACCTGACCTTCCATCACCAAGGGCCTGTCTTCTTCTCTCCCATCTGCCACACCCATGGTAGTGGGCTGGGAGCTGACCCTGCCTGTGAAAACTGAAGCAAAAAATGCATTGAGCACTTCAGCTTTTTCCTCATCCTCTGTCACAAGGATGCCTGCCCTATTCAGCAAGGGGCCTACACCATCCCTGATCCTCTTCTTGTTATTAACATACTTGTAGAACCCCTTCTTGTTATCCTTTACATCCCTCACTAGCCACAGCTCCATTTGTCCTTTGGCCTTTCTGATTTTATCCCTGCAGTCCCGAGCAATATCTTTATATGCCTCCTTGGTCATCTGACCAAGCTTCCACTTCCTGTAAGCTTCCTTTTTATGTTTAAGCTCAGAGCAGAGTTCTCTGCTAAGCCATTCTGGCTGCCTCACATGTTTGTTCTTTCTCCTAATTGGAATGGCAACTTCCTGTGCCCTTAGCAGGGTTTCTTTAAAATATAACCAACTCTCTTGGACTCCTTTCCCCTTCAGATTAGCTTCCCAAGGGATCCTGCCCATCAGTTCCCTGAGGGAGCCAAAATCTGCTTTTTTGAAGTCCAAGGTTTTTGTTTTGCTTCTTTCCTTCCTTCCTTTAATCAGGATCCTGAACTCAACCATGTCATGGTCACTACTGCCTAGCTTGCCATTTACATCTATGTCCCTGATCAATTCTTCCCTGTTTGTGAGCAGCAGGTCGAGCGGTGCAAGGTCCCTAGTTGGTTCCTCTAGCATTTGTACTAGAAAGTTGTCCCCAACACTCTCTAAAAGCTTCCTGGATTGCCCATGCACTGCTGTATTGGCCTCCCAGCAGATGTCAAGGTAATTGAAGTCCCCCATCAGCACCAGGGCCTGTGATCTAGAAGCTTCTGCTAGTTGTCCATAGAACACCTCATCCACCTCCTGCTTCTGGTCTGGTGGTCTACAGCAGACACCCACCACAACATCCCCTTTGTTGCTTTCCCCTCTCAATGTAACGCACAGACTTTCTACTGGCACACTTCTACTTCCATAATGGAGCTCTGAGCAGTCATAGAGCTCTTTTACATATAACGCTACTCCTCCCCCTCTTCTTCCCTGCCTGTCTTTCCTGAACAGTTTATACCCATCCATGGCAGAGCTTCAGTTGTGCAGACTATCCCACCATGTCTCCGTTATTCCTATAATATCATAGTTCCTTGTCTGTGCTAGTATTACCAATTCTTCTTGCTTATTTCCCAGGCTCCTCGCATTAGTGTATAGGCACCTAAGATACCCGGCCGATTGCCCTACTTTGTCATTTTGATTTTCAATTCTATTACATAAACCTCCTTGCATTTTTTCTTGGAGTTCTCCTCCCCCACTCTCCTTGCATATTGGGGCTTCAGTAGAGCACTTAAGACATTTATTTGATTCCCCCCCCATGTTCCAACTACCTTCTCTTTTATTGCTGGTGCTACAGTCCCAGCTCCCCCCCCCCCCCCCAAGTTCCATCCCTTCCCCCAGATCACCCACATTATCACTTACCTGTGGGCTTTGGTCCTGTGGTACTTTTAAAGAGTAACACATTTATTTATCAGATGAGTGAAATCCCATTTTGTAAATCATTTTCAAGTGTCTGACAAAGTGGGATTTCACCCACAAAAGCTCTAGCAATAAATAAATTTGTCACTCTTTGAAAGTGCCACTAGATGCCTTGCTTGTTTTACATTATCTTCTTGCCATACTTTATTGGGAATTCCTGTAATGTTGTCTGTCTTGCATTGGATAGTGTGGTCCCAGTAATGCTGTATTTTTGGTTTAGACTCTCTTTCCTGTTAAGAGTAGGCTTACTCAGTTTTTGCTGCTATGTCCTCTCTGCTTTGTTTCCCCAGAAGTGGGACTGGGAGCCTGGCAGGAGCTAAGGGCAGGGTGGGAGGAATACTGCAGGAGGCTTCTCTGCCTCCTATTCAGTTCACTTTGTTGTCCTTTCTTTGGCTATTTGCTGGAGAGGCAGAAGGCAGGCAGCCTGGCTGGGTCTGCCAGTTTGGTGTGACCCTGCTCGCAGCACTGCACTGGCAGCCCCAGCTAGCCTGCCTGCTTGCCTCATGAGTTCCCCAACTTCCCCTACCTGGATTACATACACCTGGAAGCTGGAAGAGGGTCAGAGCCTTTTTTCTGCCCTGTGGCATAAGCAGCCCAGCATGGCAAACTGCAGCTGCTGTGCTGGTATCCCTCCACTCCCCTGCTCCACAATCTCATGCTGCCACTCAAAGTGGAGGGCAAGTATTACAGCATAGTTCATGGGAGGCATGGGCTCTATTTTAAAAGCTTGAGAACTGCAGCGGTAGGTATCTTCAGTGTGGGTCAGCAGGGTATCGTCTCTCAGCTGGCCACCCCAATGCCATCCACTTCTCCAGTACCTGGAGAACCTAAATAAGTTGATTGGAAGTCCCAGGGATGGTTTGATACACCACCCTCCCTCTCACTCCTATTTTCTGATCTCCCTGACTCCTGCTGTTTAGCAACAGAAAACTGTAGGAGTAGGGAATGATATGTCTTGTCAGAGGAGAATAATTTTTATATGTCCTCCTAACATGGTCTGTGTCTTTTAAGAGGAAATTGCCAGCACCTTGATTCATTTGTAAGGAACACTGGAAGTGAATGATTGCTCATTTTACAGTTTTAATGCAGATGGGTATGAAAGAGTTGTTGTTTCACACCACGGCATGGGGCCGCTGTGTGGTGGGAGAGTGGTACAGAGGCTAAACACTCTGGACCAGGATAATCCATGGTAATCTATATAGTCAGACTGCACTGGCGCCTAGACCGCTGCTGGCTAGAAACTGACAGCTTCAATTTTAGTCATCAGCTGGCATGGCCTCAGGGAGCATATTTTCTTTCAGAAACATCACATCTTCATGTTTCCAAAATTTCCATTTCATGTGAAACTTCCCCACTTCAAAATATTTCATATGAATTCCAGTTTCAAGTGGGGCCCAGGATAGGGGCAGGGCCTGTTGGGTGGGGGGTGAGGTCTGTTGTGGGTGTGGCCTATTGGGAGCAGACCCATGACAAGAGCAGGATCTAGCACAGGTGGAGCCTGTGGGCCTATGCTCCGGGTCCTTTTGCTTTCCAGCAACTCTCCTGGTATCTGATGAAGTGGGTTGGAGCCCACAAAAGCTTATGTGTGAAGAAATCTGTTAGTCTTTAAGGTGCCATAGAACTCTTGTTGTTCAAAATGACTGTAACTGATATCTTAAGGGATGGTGAAATGGGCTGAACTAGAATCTAGAGGCCCCCATGCTGGACACTTCACAGATCTACCAGACCCTGCCCCAGAAAAGTGCAGAGAAGAAGTTTTCCAGGTTGCCTAGCACTCAAAGGAAAGCAGCACTGCAGGGAAAGCAGCCAAGCAGAGGGGCTGCAGGAGTTGCCAGTCAGGGACCAGAGGAACCATATAGGAGGTGTGTAGTCAGTTGCTGAAGACTGGCCTGAACTGGCTGGAACAGCAGCAAGACCAGGGACAGTCAGGTGCAGTCAGGACTGAGCAAAGGGAAGGCTGCAAAAGACAGGGGAGTGAAGAAGGAGTTCCTGACTGGCTGTGGGGCAAAGCAAGAACTGAGCCCAGAGCCTACCTGACCAAGCGAGGGTACTGTGATGGGCCCTGTTGGTCTGGTTAGTGGTCCCCATACCTTTTATCCTGTACCCCACTCCTTATCCTTGTCTGTGTGCCTCTCTCCCCTCAGCTGGGGCTCGAAGCAGAACCGTAATCAGAGATTGTGCTGTGTCTGGGAGCAGGGTCACAGTTGGGGCCTGTGGTCAGGGTTGAGGATCTCATTTGCCTAGGATGGATACTGAGAAATTTCTTGATAGAAACATGGAATTGTTTTCTTAATGCTTCAGAGACCCTATTATTTTACAAGTGATCATGAATGAGCTCACGGAGCTGCTTTTGGGCCAAGCAGCCATGACAATACATCCGCAAATTCACCCAAAGAGTTCATAATTTGAATTGTGTCCGATGTTCATTGTCTCCTGAGGAAATCACTGGGGTAGGAGGGGTCTGAACCTCAGGTTCCTTTTGAAAGATCTGTACAGTGACAATAATGACTGAAAGCACACGTTGTGACTAGTCCCAATTTGCTAATTCAAAATAGCTTGCAACCAGCATTCAGTCCAGTGATTAAAACAGGGAACAGGATGTCAAGGGACTATATTGATGAAATCTTGGCCTGATTGACCTCAGTGAAACCAGGATTTCACTCCAGTTTTCCAATCCTGACTCTACCACTGACTTGCTGTGCAACCGTGACCAAATCACTTAGGGCTTGTCTACACTTGCAGTTATGCTATCCAAACTTTGTCACTAAGGGGTGTGAAAAAGATACACCCAACACAACACAAATTTTGCCAGCATGAGCATTTTATAGCCACATCAGGTTAGCAGAGAGAATTCTCCTACCAACATAATAAAACTACCTAAACAATAAGCAGCTGTTATGTCCACGAAGAGCATCTCCTTTCCAATTCACTTTTATGCCAGTACCTCTTATATTATTGGGGGGGGGTGTTTTGTTTTTTAGACCCCTGCAAAACAAAGTTTTGAAGGCAAAACCACAAGTGTAGACAAGTTTTTAACCTCTGCATCTCTATTTCCCTATCTGTAAAGTGGGCCAAGTGCCCTTAGATAGTTAGATGAACAATTCTAAGTATTATTACTGTACTACTAAAACTATAATTTAAATTTTAAAGGGACACTGTCATCTTGAAATCAGATTTCCTTCTGAAAACTGCATACCTCCTAGATGTAAAATAAACAATTACAATTCCTAAGAGAAAGTTGCCAAAAATCCCTGTCGATTTGTTCAGTATATTTATGTAGACAGTATTTTATGTACAGTTAGATTCACTGTTTTTTTTATTTTTGTACATCCTGGTTCATGTACTAGCAAATGCATTGCTCTGCAGTGTTCACATTCATGCTCCTCTAAGCCCAACAGCAATAGCCAAGTGGCAACTGAAGAGGCAGCTGGCAGCCATGTGCACAGAGGAGGAAGACAGCAGCAACAGTGACAGCAAAGCCTGCATTGTGAGGAAACTCAGCAGCTTAGCACCCTCACTCACTTCCCGTTCATGTTCTTTCCACAGAGCCAGATAACTACTTTTCAGAAGGATATACTCATCCGCCAGCTCTTTGCGACCGGCCTCCACAGCCTCCAGGCGTTCCCGTAGGGCATCACGCTCTCTAGTGACCTTCTCATCATGGAGCTCCAGCTCCAGAAGACGGTTCTCCAGGGTCAGGATCTACAGTATGCAGGAAGCACAATAAGACTGTACAATATATTGCTAGATTTTCATTTGACAGAACAGCTTCTCATCAGGCAGAGCATGAAGTGACACAAGTTTGAAGGGGGTGAATTTCAATACTCATGCAAATGAAGGGAGAGGTACGACTCCAGGAAGAACCAGGGACAAACTGTAGGTATTAAGCACACCAAAAATTCTAGATTCTCACCCTGGCATCAGCATTGCAATCAGACAGAGGATGAGCATGAAGAGTGGCAGAGATGGGCTAATACATACAAAACTGTAATAGCTATATCATAATGCCACATACCATATTTTTCAGTTCAAAGTTTTCTGCTTCATACTGCTCTCTCATTTTGTTTGTCTCAATCTGCAGATTAACGAGGTCCTTGGAAATCTAGGAGATGAATGAGACTGTACTGTAATCTCAGGTATATAAATCCACAGTAAGAAATTCCAGGTTCCTGAAATTAGGGGCTACAGAGCATAACTGGGGTTCCAGGGACACTGAGTGGTAAGATCTCTTCAGAAAGTTACTTTTGAAATGACAGTATACGCTCAGCAACTGCTACAAACAGCTGGGTCGTTCTGCGGAAGGGTCTGCCTCACTGGAGTTACGTTGCGAGAGCCCTTCTGACATTGAGGGTATGCCATTTCCTGTAGTTCTCCATAACCTATGTATCTGGGAAGAATATTGGAAGGCAAATAGTTTGGTTAACATGGAAGGGTGACCACATTAGGTAAGAAGGCTAGGTGGGATCGGAGCTGTACTTTGTTGGAGTGGAACACCATATGCAGGGGCTCTGAGGAAAGGGCTCTTAGCTCTGAAACCTTTCTGGTTGACGTGATAGCTACCAAGAAGGCCACACAATAGGACTAGTAAAGTGCATGAGTCTAGGGGTTTGAATGGAGGTTTTGTGAGCCCCTCAGGTCTTAGGTTTAAGTCCCATTGTGGGATCAGGTCCCGGGTTTGAGGGTAGAGTCTCTTGAGGCCCTTGAAAAAACTTGTATTTGTGCGGGAGAGCTTTAGAGTCTGTTCAAGAGACTCTGATTCCTCCTGTGCTGTGAAGAAGGCATGTGCCTGTCACAGTTTGCCAGGGCAATGTTAGATGAGCCAGCCTAACACGGATTTCTACAACGGGAAAGCCCTCATGTTTATGTTTCCAAGCTATAAACCAAATCCTGCTGTCTTTATTTAGTCCCCCAGGACACACTGGCCAGTCCTAGGTCCTGACCCACTGGATTAGACGATCATATTGGTTCCCTCTAACCATAAACTCTATGGCTACGTCTAGGTTAGCATGCTTAGTTTGGACTTTTTTAGTTCAAATTAACCATGGCTTTTTAGTTCAAACTAGCTGCACTGTTTTTAGTTCAAACTAAAAAAGCATGGCTAGTTCAAACTAGCCACATTTTTTAGTTCAACCTAACTTTTAGTTTGAACTAAAAAATGTGGCTAGTTTGAACTAACCTCTTAGTTCAAATTTATTTAGTTTGAACTAGCACAGCTACATTGTGCTAGTTCAATCTGAAGTTCAGACTTACTGTTCAAACTAACTAGTTCGAACTAAGCTTTGTCTAGTTCAAACTAAAAAATTTTTTAGTTTGAACAAGCCAAAGGCTAGTGCAGACATGGTCCAAATTAGCCCAGATTAATCTTCCTTAATCCAGACTAATTTGCTAGTGTAGACATAGCCTGTGAGTCCTCACTCAGCTGAATGTCCACTGAAGACAGTGGGGGTTCTGCCTGAGCAGTGGCTCAGTTGGGACTAAGGATTTGGCCAAAGGGCAATTGGAGCTGCAGCTAGCAAGGGATGTGAAGGATAATAGTGTGGAGGAATGCTGGGACTGAGGCCTAACAGCATTGAAACAGCATTGAGACACGGATAGCTCAGTAGGCCTGGGGGCGGGGGGGGGGCTGCATTTCTCTGTTCTTCTAGCATGCCCGAAGAAGGTCAGTAGAAGCAACTAGCTGATAAGGAAGCTGTAGAGAGCCATGCTTCAAGAACAGTGTACTGAAATTTGGAGACAGAGAAGGTGTTTGGATTTGCCTGCAGATTTCTGAAAGTCAGCCCATTTGGGTCAGCTCAAGGACTAGGCCAAAGTCTGTGCCACAGATGAATTATGATTGGAGGGTATGTGGGGTGAGGTGGGTCAAAGGTAGGGGTTGTAACTGGGGGAATTTTGGTGCAAAAAGGATGGACCCAGAACTTAACTGGCTATACAGCAATAGTTTATTGTTTGTAATATGATGTAATATGTCACTACATAAGAATAATAACACTAATCTTGGGGCTCTTGGGTACTTGCCCTTGGGCCTGCAGCTGTGTAGAATAAAGCTCCACTCCTCAGTAAGTTTGTGGCCCCTGCTTACTGAGAATTCCTCTACAGTTTGGTGTCAGAAGTGGGGTAAACGGGACACGGGCAAGTCTGTGGTGCAGCCCGAGGTAAGTTGCCACCCTGAGCCTAGTGTTGGAGTCCGAGCTTCTGGTCTGAGCTCCAAGTTTAGTTTCAGGTTTGGGCTTTGAGTTGAGCTCAGTTATCCTTGAGGATCTGGTTTTCTGGTTTCTGGTATACAGCGCTGGTAAGTTTGGAGCTTCCTTCCTGGTGTTGGTGCTCTTCTGGTATTGCTTCCTCCTATGTCTCCCCTCCTCATGTGTCTGCAGGGGATGCCCTGCTCTGGTTCCCCTTCCCTAAGCTCTGTTGGGCTTCTGGTTCCCTTTCCCCTCTGTACTTGGAGCAGATAGCCGCTGTGGGCCCATCTGAATGGCAGGAAGACTAAGTGTCCCTCTGGGGACACTACTGTAGATATTATGTACAGGAAGTATTTGCAGTTTCCTTTGGAGAGAAGTTTTGACCTGGTGATTCTGACCTTCTTGCATCATAATCTCGAGGACAACCATCCCAGTCAGATGGAGGTATGGTACTTGTGGGATGATGAGGCGGGAAGTTGACGGGTTAGGGGGTCAGGTAAAAAGAGACAAGAAGGGAAGGCCTTTGGCCTCCCCTATTATGATTTCTGCCTCTAACCCTTGTGCACCGCCACCTGTGGTAGCTGCCTTTCCATCTGTGCTCCCACAGGCCCCTAGAATTTATCCTAGTGCCCCCAGATGATTTGCTGGAGAATTGGGTTCCTCTGTCACCACTGACCCCCCCAGACCAGAGGCAGTCAGATCCGGTTGGGGGCCCACACCCACCAGTTCAGGACATGCCCTCTGCTTCTGGAAGGACTGGGACTGCAGCCCAGTCCATCACCCAGGTAGAGGACACAACAAGAGAGAGCCCAACAGGAAAACTCACCTTTGTACAACTACAAGCTAGCATACGTACTGTGAGTCCCTGGGTGAATTCCAACAGAAGTTAGCTCAATTATTTGCAGTCTATAACCCTACTTGGGGGGATGTTAAGATGTTCTTATCTGGGCTGCTCATGCCAGAGCAGAAGTCTTTGCTGCTGGCAAAGAGCTGAAAAAAATCGTGATCCAGACAGTTGGCCTGAACAAGATCCAGGCCATGACACTGCAGCCCTGCGCACTCTCTTAACTGCTTATCAAAATAAACTTTTACAGGCTATGACTGAAACGGTTCCTGCACAACATGACTGGTAAAAGGCAGAAGCAATTAAGCAGGGTAAGGACGAGCATCCAGCAGATTACAGGGCCCAATTCTTATCAGCACTTCGGAAATTCTCTGGCATGGATCCAGCTGCTGAGGCCGCCTGAGCTCTGGTAGTGGGGACATATGTACAAGGATTGCTGCAAATCGTTCGTCAATGGCTGGAAGATGCAGTACTTGATTGGAGATCCCGAGACCTGGATAGCATTCAAGAGTCCTGTACTCAAATCTGGGATAGAATTGTGGCTGACAGGAAGGATAAGCAGATGCGGAGACAAGAGCAAGCAGACTGTCTGTGCGCCCTGCAAGTCCAACAAATGGAGATAAACCCCAAGGGGCCCCCAATGTGACGTTTCCAGCACACCCTTTGGAAACCCCAAGAAACTATCACATGGCCCCCAATCCCATGTGTTAGGAACGAACACGTGTCACTATTTTAGGCAGGAGGGACACTTGAAGGGGGAATGCCTAAGACATTTCAGAGGACAGATTTCATCAAGGGCTTGCCATCCTAATCCAAGGGGGCCAGTGCCTACTACCCCCCAACTACTATAGCCTACTCCTGCTGGGTCGTCTCAACCATTTCCTCTGCCCCCACCGGGGCTTACCCAGGACACTTCCAATCCTTTTGTCAAACCCTTTTGCCTCACTAGAATCAGAAAATCGTCCCTCCACCTTTTCTGAGTCTACTCCCATTTCTGATGTTTCCTTAGCCATTGATCAAGGTGGGCCCTATCTGAAGTGCAGTATAGCCAGCACAGAGCTGCCTCTTCTCATAGACACCGGGGCTACGTGCTCCACTCTGAGAGCAGGTGCAGTTCCCCAACTCTGTCCTTCAAGTGAAAAAATTAGTGCTATTGGGGTCGGTGGAAAACCTCTATTGCACGATGTGTCTCAACCTGCTAGGCTGCAGATTGGGCCCCTGACCTGCAAGCATGCTTTCCTATTAAGTCATTCTACACAGTTGTGTAAATTGGGAGCTACCATATTCTGTTCTCCAGATGGGGTGTTTGTGGACATCCCCACTGATCAGGCCCCAAATTTCATGATGGCCCTGGTTACGGAGTGGAAACAGGATGAACCTCCTGTGGGCCAACAGGAGGATCTCAGTGCTGTTCCCGACTCCTTGTGGGCAACCCACAGCAATGATGTGGGCTTGCTACTGGGGGTGCTACCTGTGAAAATTAAAGTTAAATCCAACAGGTCATTCCCATCTGTATCTCAGTAACCCCTCTCCCGCCAGGCGGAGGAGGGTATTGCACCTGTTATAGAGTCACTGTTGTCTCAAGGGATTTTGGTACCCGCTGTTAGTCTGGTTAATACTCCCATTTTGCCAGTTCCTAAAGAAGGAAGATTTACTCCAGAGGGAAAACAGATATACCAATTTGTTCAGGACCTTCAAACTGTAAATGATTTTGTTGTACCCCTGCATCCTGTTGTGCCTAACTTCTCCACTATCCTTGTGTCGGCTACCTACTTTACAGATTTAAGCAGTGCCTTCTTTTCTGTTTCCGTGGCTGTTCAATCTCATTGGTTTCACATGCTGATGACTTATTGACAGCTGCTGACAACCTTTCTATTTGCAGGGAGGCCTCCATTAAACTCTTATGCCTTCTCACCCTCAAGGGCCATAAGGTTTCCAGAGATAAATTACAATTTTGTCTTCTAGAGGTTACCTATTTAAGTCATCTTATCTCATCTTATAAATGCAAGTTAAAGGGGTCCTGAGTGGAGGCCATTCTCTCTTTCCCCAGCCAGCCACCAAGAAGCAGCTTCATCACTTCCTAGGAGCTGCCAGTTATTGTCAACAATGGATCTATGGGTATGCTGCTATGACCAAGCCTCTTTATGTCATGCTCTCAGACTCCTCACCTATCAATAATTGGCTAATAAAATCTGTCCATCAGTCGTATGAGGGAATGTACAGACTAAGGGACAGAAAGGGCATGAGCGTATAGATGGCATTGTAGTAAGGATGGCCACCTAACAGTGTTTAGCCCACTGGGCCACCCTCTGTCTGTATACTATGCTTTTCCAGGACGATGGGTAAACATCCTCCCCATAAAAAGACAAAAAGTGGGAGAATGTAGGAGAAAATCAAAGGTTAAGAAAGATAAGTAGAAGTGTCTAGGCATTGTCTCAAGGCCTAGTGAAGCAATCCAAGAAAGTGGGCCTGAATGGCATGCACATTGGGCATGGGACCATGATAACCTCATCAAACTCGCACAGGCTAAAGATGAGAATACTAAAATAAAGATAAGAATGTACTTGGATAAAGACTTGGAGAAAGGTGGCGCTAGCCTGGTTTTATGCCGAAAGAGATAAGGAGGTTTGCTATGCCTAAGTGATGTGTACAAAGGAGAGGTTTGGCCAAGTCATGACACCTTGATGGATGGTGATGCCCAGGGACCTATCAAATTAAAGGGTCAGCTCAAAGACTAGGCCAAAGTCTGCAGCGCAAGTGAATTATGATTGGAGGGTGTAGCAGGGAGGAACAGCTACCCACTGGCCAGGAGGTAGCTAGTTGCCAGCGCTCCCCCTGCTGGCCCAAAGAGACATTGCATAAGGGTTCGGCCCAGAACCAAAATGAGGGCTCAAGGGAGCCGGAGGATTATATAAGGGGCTGGACCAGTAGGCCATGGGGGGAGGGGATCAAAGAGGGAGATGGCTACTGAAGCTGAGAGTGCTCCCTCCCCGGGAGCCGGTGGGGCCTGACCGACAGCGAGATCCTCCCCCCTGGGAAAGCCATGACAGGGTATGCTGGCCAGCGAACCCCCTGGAGATAAATATCCCAGGGGAGGACCTAGAGGAGCTTCCGTCTGCAGAAAGCCTGGAGGAATGGTTCCCACTGGACGCTCATGAGGATCTAGAAGAGCTTCCCTCCGCCGAGGAGGCCAGAGAGCCAACTGCCTTGGGACCCTGCGATTTAGAAGAGCTTCCATTGCCGGATGATTTAGATGAGCTGCCGGCCTTGCCTCCGGTTGACAGTGAAGGGTTGACTGGGATGCCCTGGGGAACTTATCTGGAGGACCTGGAACTCCACCTCGAAGGTACACAAGGGGGGGAGCTGGGAAGGAAGTAGCCCAGGGTGGTATGGTGAGTCAGCGTGTTTCGGCCGGAGCCCCACTGACCTAGAGGCGCTTTGTCCCTGCCACTACTAGGACCCTGGGCTGGAATGCAGTGTAGTTGGCAGGCCTGCGTTCCCCTTCCCTCCCCTGCTGCCGTCCAGACTACTGGGTGATTCGCCTTACCCTTGCTGGGGTTGAAGGCCTAGAACTGTACTACTGGGATTAGCCTTACCCTCGTTGGGGTTGAAGGCCTAGAATTGTACTATTGGGACTCACCTTACCCCTGCTGGGGTTGAAGGCCTCAAACTGTACTATTGTGATTTGCCCTACCCCCTGCTGGGGTTGAAGGTCTCGAACTGTACTAGTGTGATTCGCCTTATCCCTGCTGGGGTTGAAGGGCCAGAACTGTTATTGGGACTTGCCTTACCTCTGCTGGGGTTGAAGGCCTAGAACTCTTAATACAAAAGGACTGAAGGCTAATGCCTGTCAGACTCCGCTTCGCGCCTGGCCGTGCCAGAAGACGCCGAGCGTGGCAGAGGTTGAACCCGACCCCACTGTCGGATGCACCCTGTCCACCAGGAGGCAGCAACCTGGGGCGCATCCCCTTTACAATTGGTGATGAAGGTGGGATCCCCAGATTAGACCCCTGCTGAAGGGGAACACAGAAGCATGGATCCTGAAAAAATTATGACATGGTGGTCAGAGACACAGAGGCAGTTGCTGCAGGACTTAGGGACACAGCAGCAACAGATGGTCAGAGAGATGGGAGCTCAGCAGATGGAGCAACAACATCAGCTATTGCAGCAGCTCAGGGCCCCACAGCCTGCCCCAGGAACTTCTAGCGACTCCGGGGCTTCCAGTTCTGGATCAGCATCTGCCCCAGTTCACCTGACAAAGATGGGTCCGGGGGATGATCTGGAAGCCTTTCTCTCCACTTTTGAGAGAGCTGTGGTAGTAGCTGGTTGGCCCCAGGACCAGTGGGCTATGCTACTTGCTCCATATCTGATGGGTATAGCCCAAAACACCTATCACGGTCTGCCAGAGAAAGTGGCCCGAGATTATGGACAAGTAAAATCTGCTATTTTGGATGCGTTAGATATTAGTCCAGAGAGGTCTTGACGCTGATTAAGAGATGCAACATATAAAATGGATACTAGACCCCGGGCCTTTGCACAGTACTTAAAGGAAGCTGCTACTCGTTGGCTAAGACCAGAAACTCACTCGAGTGATGAGATAGTAGAACAGGTGGCTCTAGAGCAGTTTCTACATGCACTTCCTTCACAGGGGAGGATAAAGCTGTACAATTAATGGAAGGCTTTCTGGCCGCGGAAGAACCCGTTCTGCTGATGAGTACATGCCCCCAATCAATCCACCATGCAGAGGGCAGTACAACCTGGAGTCCGAGTCCACCGCTCAAATGTGCACAGCCCAAAGGGTGAGTGGGAACATCCTGCGGAAGGCCCCCCTACTCAACCCGGAAGCCCATGAGCCACAACCGCAACTACTCGACCAGTCGAGTCCAACTGTTTGGGACCCTGTTTTAGTTGCGGCCAAGATGGACACCTCTGGCGAGAGAGTCTGGGCCACGGATTCTTCTTCGGAAGTGTATACGCAGGGGAGGGTCGGGTCCGGGCCAGAGAAGAACCTAAACTGTCAGTTAGGGCTGATCTTGCTGGCCAGGAGGTCGAGGTCTTGTTGGACTCCGGGTGCGGTCAAACACTGGTTAAGAGGGAACTTATACCTAGTTCAACAAGTAGTACCGGGCAAATTAAGTTGCATTGTATTTATGAAGACTTGCGGACGTACCACACAGTACCGGTCCTCTTGACTATTGATAGGAAGTCTCATTGCCTTACTCTAGGGGTTGCAGACCGACTTCCCTACCATTTAATCCTAGGGAGGGACTGGCCAAACTTTGGACTCCTCCTTCGAACCTTAGGGTACCCTGGGGAGGCTGGGGCAGCATTAGGGGAACCGGAGGAGTCAGACCACCCCGATCAGCCACCCCTACCTGACCACCAGACAACTTCAGGAGAAGGGCATAGAAAAGAGGATGTCCCTGCCACAGGACCTGGCGACCCACTCGGCGATGCCAGCATGGACTTTTGCCGGGATCAGGGAGAGAATGAGACCCTACCGCGGGCCTATGAACAGGTAGCCGCGGTGGATGGGAGATTGACAGACGCCAAAGGGGACCTGCCTTGGCCCTGGTTTGAGCTTCATTGAGACCGCCTCTATAGGGTGGACCGAGACCCACAGACTAGACATACGCACACAGTTACTGGTTCCTCGAGTGCACTGAGGGGCCGTGCTACAATTGGCTCATGACATACCAGCTGCAGGCCACTTAGGCAAGGACAAAACCCTCGCCCGGGTTATGTCCCGCTTCTATTGGCCGGGTATCCATGAGGACATCAGGAAGTATTGCATCTCCTGCCCGGATTGCCAAAAGACTGCTCCCACAGGGGGCCCACGAGCCCCCCTTGTACCCCCTCCTCTGGTAGAAAAACCCTTTGAGTGAGTCGTGGTGGATTTGGTGGGACTGCTACCTGCAAGTACCATGGGCTATCATCACCTCTTAGTCCTTGTGGATTACGCCACCCGGTTCCCTGAAGCAATACCACTTTGGAACACTTTGGCGCGCACAATTGCAGGAGAACTGGTAAAGATTTTTGCCCAGGTCGGCCTGCCTCAAGAGCTCCTAACTGACCAGGGAACCAGCTTTGAGTCAAGGCTTCTGCAGAAGGTGTGTGCACTCCTGAGGATCCAGAAGTTGCGGACCTTCACTTACCATCCTCAGACAGACGGTCTGGTGGAGCACTTCAACCAGACGCTAAAGGAGATGCTGAGGAGGTTTTCTCCAGAGGAGCTGCGGCGATGGGATCAACTCACTCCCCCTCTTGATGGCCATACAGGAAATTCCGCAGTCTTCAACACATTTCTACCCATTCGAGCTCCTGTACAGCCGGCAGCCCCCAGGGGTCCTTGACCATGTCAGGGAAACATTGGAACAGACTCCCTCACACTCGCAGGGTCTGCTTCAATACATTGCAGGTCTGAGGGATGGGCTCCAGCAGATTGGGCAAATGGCAAAACAGAATCTCCAGAAGGTCCAACAGGCCCAAACCCAGGCCTACAACCAAAACTCTCAAGTCTGCAGTTTTGCCCCAAGAGACCGAGTCCTAGTATTGCTGCCCTCTACAGAGTCAAAGCTGCTGGCCCGCTGGCAGGGTCCTTATGAGGTGCTCCAACAGGTGGGACCCGTGAATTATGAAATTCGACAACTGGACCAATGCTGCAAGAAACAGGTATACCATATTAACCTCCTAAAACCCTGGAGGGAGCGGAAGCACATTTTCATAGCACCGTTCCCACCAGACCTTGAGTTAGGACCACAGATCCAAACCCCTGAAGACGATGGGAGCCCACTCCTCAGATCAGACCTTACAAGGGAGCAGCAAGAACAGGCTCAACACCACTGTTCCCTCTAAGCTGTGCGTGTCTGCGCACTCACACAGGTCATGAAAGCTGTGCACACAACAAAATAAAGTGCACACAAAAAAATTCAATAGTGCTAATATTGGTGCTCACAAAGAAATGTTTTTGTGCACACAAAGAAATTGTGTGTGCACACAGTCTACAAGTAATTAGAGGGAACATTGCTCAACACCTACTGGAGACCTTCGCCACCACGTTTACTGCAGTGCCAGGATAGACCAACCGGGCTCAGCACACTATTCAGACCCCTCCAGGAACAATTATCCATACCGGTACCCAGCCGATTCCCTGAACTCTACGGCCTACCGTAAAGTAAGAAGTCAAAGAGATGTTGAGCCTGGGAGTGACTGAGCCCTCGACCAGTGAATGATGCAGTCCGATCGTACTAGTCCCGAAACCTGATGGGTCAATGCGGTTCTGCATCAACTTCCATAGAGTAAACGCTATTTCCAAGTTTGATGCGTACCCAGTGGCCCGAACAGATGAACGTCTCAACTGCCTGGGGGAAGCGCATTATTTTATGATGCTAGACTTATCAAAGGGCTATTGGCAAATCCCACTGGAACCCACCGCCAGGGAGAAAACTGCCTTTGCCATGCCTAGTGGCCTTTATCAATTTGTCCAAATGCCCTTCGGTCTCCACGGGGCACCCACCACCTTCCAGCGACTCATGGATCGCCTCCTGCAATCACACCATGCATACGCAGTGGCCTATCTCGATGACGTGGTAATCCACAGCCGGTCCTGGGAAGAACATCTCCCTCAAGTAGCCACCGTTCTGTGTATACTTGGGGAAGCCGGATTGACCGCAAACCCACAGAAGTGCCGGGTAGGATGGCAGGAGACGACTTACCTGGGATACACCATCGGGCGAGGACAGGTGCGACCCCTGGTGGACAAGGTCCAAGCCGTCCATGAATACCCCCAACCGGTGACCAAGAAACAAGTTTGACAGTTCCCAGGCTTAGCAGGTTACTACCGGCGATTTGTGCCTAACTTCACAGCCCTTGCAGCTCCTTTGATAGGCCTCCTTCAAAAGATGCAGCCACTGTGGGTATGTTGGACAGACCCCTGTGAGAAGGCCTTCCAGGAATTGAAAGGAGCCTTGTGCTCTGAGCAGGTATTATACAGCCCTGATTTTCAACGCCCGTTTTTGCTGCAAACAGATGCTTCAACGGTAGGGCTTGGGGCAGTCTTAGCTCAGGAGGTGAGTGGGGAGGAGCATCCTATTTTATATATTAATTGTAAACTGTTCCCTAGGGAACAAAAGTATGCTACCACCGAAAAGGAAGCTCTAGCAATGAAGTGGGCAGTGGAAGCCTTGCGGTACTACCTACTCGGAAACACGGTGACCATCATTACAGATCATGCAGCCCTCCGTTGGCTGCAGCAGATGAAGGACACTAACCCCTGGCTGTTACGCTGGTACCTTGCCCTCCAACCATATAACTATACAGTACAGCACCAAGCGAGAAAGGAGCATGCCAACGCGGACGTGTTGTCCTGTATAGGAGAAGGAGCTGAACTCCACCCTGAACTCTGCGAGCGGGTCTTGGGGGGTGGGGGAGTGTAGCAGGGAGGAACTGCTACCTGCTGGCCAGGAGGTAGCTAGTTGCCAGCACTCCCTCTGCTGGCCCAAAGAGACGTTGCGTAAGTGTTCGGCCCGGAACCAAAGTGAGGGCTCAAGGGAGCCAGAGGATTATATAAGTGGCTGGACCAGTCAGCCATGGGGGAATCAAAGAGGGAGATGGCTGCTGAAGCTGAGAGAGCTCCCTCCCTGACCAATGGTGAGATCCTCCCCCCTGGGAAAGCCATGACAGGGTACGCTGGCCAGCAAACCCCCTGGAGATAAATATCCCAGGGGAGGACCTAGAGGAGCTTCCATCAGCAGAAAGCCTGGAGGAACAGTCCCCACTGGATGCTCATGAGGATCTGGAAGACCTTCCCTCCGCCGAGGAGGCCAGAGAGCCAACTGCCTTGGGACCCTGAGATTTAGAAGAGCTTCCACTGCCGGACGATTTAGATGAGCTGCCAGCCCTGCCTCCAGTTGATAGTGCAGGGTTGACCGGGATACCCTGGGGAACTTATCTGGAGGACCTGGAACTCCACCTCAAAGGTACCCAAGGGGAGGAGCAGGGAAGGAAGTAGCCCAGGGCGGTATGGTGAGTCAGTGCATTTCGGCCAGAGCCCCACTGACCTAGTGGCACTTTGTCCCTGTCACTACGAGGGCCCTAGGCTAGAACGCAGTGGAGCGGGCAGGCCTGCGTTCCCCTTCCCTCCCTTGCTGCCGTCCAGACTACCGGCTCATTTGCCTTATCCCTGCTGGGGTTGAAGGCCTAGAACTATACTATTGGGATTTGCCTTGCCCCCCTGCTGGGGTTGAACACCTCGAACTGTACTATTGGGATTTGCCTTACCCCCTGCTGGGGTTGAAGGCCTCAAACTGTACTAGTGTGATTTGCCTTACCCCCCTGCTGGGGTTGAAGGCCTAGAACTCTTAATATAAAAGGACTGAAGGCTAATGCCTTTCGGACTCTGCTTTGCGCCTGGCCATGCCAGAAGACACCGAGCGTGGCAGAGGTTGAACCCGACCCCACTGTCAGACACGCCCTGCCCACCGGGAGGCAGCACTGCTGGGGCGTGTCCCCTTTACAGAGGGTATGTGGGGTGAGGCAGTGTAGTAACCCATGGGGAGGAAGGGGTTAACTATCTGGTCAGTGAGTCCCAGGACAGCCAAAAGGAATGAAGCACAGCTTTTTGAATTGGAACAGCAGCCTGGCCTGTTCCTGTTTGGATGTAGCAGAGCTCCTGGAAGGATCAGGAGGAGGCCAGAGGGGCATGAGGAACAATCCAGCAACATCCTTACCAAAGATAAATTAAGTTTGTTACTGACCAGGCGTGGGTAGAACAGGGAATGTTTATTTAGACGTGGTCAGGGTATTTTCTTTGCTTTGGGTTTGTTTTTGGATTTCTCTGTGCTGAGCACATGTACCCCCTCCCAGTACCCTGTAACTACCCAAGTTAATTCCCAGAGAAGCAACTCTCTGTGTTTTTATTTGTTCTTTTATGATTAAAGATTTTACCTTTTAAGTAAGTTCTGGTTCTGTGTCCTGGAAGGGCAAAAGGTTTGTGTGCCCGTGCCTCAGACTGCACAGGCAGCTACTAAAGAGGAGTTTGTTCCAATTCCAGCTCATATTGCAGCTGGAGTTCAGTCACTTTCCTGAGAGAGGAATAAAAGTGATTGAGTATACCTCACAGGAAGGAATTCCTAAGTGTGCCTTCCTGGGTTTCAAGGGTTTTTTTTTTGCATTTGGGTGGTGGCAGCGATACCACTCCAAGGCCAGGAACTGGAGGCCTTGGAGAGTTTTAAGAGCAGGCTTTAAGGCCAGTGGCTTTTCAGGCCTGTTGCGGGCCCCCACCTTCTGCACTCAGAGTGCCAGAGTGGGGAAACAGCCTTGACAGGCAGGTCAAAGGCAGGGGTTGTAATTGGGGGAATTTTGGTGCAAAAAGGATGGACCCAGAACTTAATTGGCTATACAGCAATAGTTTATGCTTTGTAATATGATGTAATATGTAACTATATAAGACTAATGTACACTATTCTCTGGGTTCTTGGATACTTGCCCTTGGGCCAGCAGCTGTGTAGAATAAAGCTCCATTCCTCACTAAGTTTGTGGCCCCAGCTTACTGAGAATTCCTCTACAATAGGAAAGGGTTCTTCAAGTATGTCAGTAACAAGAAGAGGATCAGGGATGGTGTAGGTCCCTTACTGAATAGGGCAGGTATCATTGTGGAGGATGATGCAGAAAAGGCTGAAGTACTCAATGCTTCTTTTACTTCACTCTTCACAGGCAGGATCAAATCCCAGGCTATTACACTGAATCGAGAGAAGGAGAGCAGCCCTTGGTGATGGATGGTCAGGTTAGCGGCTACTTAGAGAAATTAAATATGTATAAATCTATGGGTTCAGATGAACTGCATCCAAGGGTGCTGAAGGAGTTGGCTGATGTGACTGTACAGCCACTAGCCATTATCTTTGAAAACTCGTGGCAATGGAGATCCCAGATGATTGGAAAAAGGTAAATATAGTGCCTCTCTTCAAGAAAGGGAAAAAGGAAGACCCAGGGAACTACAGACCAATCAGCCTCACCTCAATCCCTGGAAAAATCACAGAGCAGGTCCTCAAAGAATTCATTCTGAAATGCTTGGAGGAAAATACAGTGATCAGGAACAGTCAGCATGGATCCACAAAGGGCAAATCATGCCTGGGCAACCTGACTGCCTTCTATGATGAGATGGCAGGATAAGTGGATGCAGGAATAGCCATCGATGTGATATAGCTCAACTTGAGCAAAGCTTTTGATCTAGTTTCCCACAGCATTCCTGTCAGCAGTTAAGGAAGTATAGATTGGATGAATGGCCCATAAGGTGGATAGAAAGCTGGCTAGATTATCTGGCTAGATCATCAATGGCTCAATGTCTAGTTGGCAACCAGTAACTAGTGGAGTGCCCCAGGGGTCAATCCTGAGGGCAGTTCTGTTCAACATCTTCATTAATAATCTGGATGATGGGATAGATCGCATGCTAAGTAAATTTGCAGATGACGCCAAGCTGGGGGGAATGGTAAACACACTGGAGGGCAGGGATAGGATTCAGGGAGACCTAGACAAATTGGAGCATTGGGCCAAACAAAATCTCATGAGGTTCAACAAAGACAAGTGCAAAGTCTTACACTTAGGATGGAAAAATCCCATGTACTGCTAAGGCTGGGGACCGATTTGGCTAAATAGCAGTACTCTAAACAAGGACCTGGAGTTATGGTGGATGGAAAGCTGGATACGAGTCAACAATGTGCTCTTCTTTGCCAAAAGGCCAATGGCATATTGAGTTGCACCAAGGGCCATGATTATTCTCCTCTGTTCAGTTCTAGTGAGGCCACACCTGGAATATTGTGTCCAGTTTTGGGCTCCACACTTCAGAAAGGATGTGGACAAATTAGAAAGAGTTGAGCGGAGGGCAACAAAAATGATTAGGAGGTTGGGGCATATGACTTATGAGGAGAGACTGAAGGAAATTGGCTCATTTAGTCTGCAGAAGTGAAGACTGAGTGGATGTGATAATTACCTACAACTGCTTGAAGGGGTGCTCCAAAGAGGAGGGAGCTAGGCTGTTCTCAGTTGTAACAGAGAAGAGAACAAGGAGCAATGGCTTCAAGCTGCAGCTGGGGTGGTCGAGGTCGGATATTATGAAAAACTTTCCCACTAGGAGGGTGGTGAAGCATTGGAATGGGTTTACCTACGGAGGTGGTAGAATCTCCATCTCTGGAAGTATTTAAGGCCTAGTTGGACAAAACCCTGGTTGGGATGATTTAGTGGGAGAGGTCCTGCTTTTAGCAGGGGGTTGAACTAGATGACCTCATGAGATCCCTTCCAGACCTATGATTCTATAATTCCAGCCTCAGTAGCTCATCTCCAGCTCACAAAATGCATGCATTACCTTAAGCTTCTCCTCTTCACTGAAAACCAGTCTGGATGACAGGTCTGTTTTGGAACCAGCCAGTTTCCCCATCTTCTCCTGCAGTTCTCCAAGCTTTGTGTACAATCTTTCATTCCTATCCTGCAGCTGCACCTGGGAACACAAAACTCCATTACTCCCTGTGCTGAGAGGGTACAAGGTCATCTCTATGCAGAGCACTGCAAAGATAGGCAAATTGGGGTAAGGGAAGAACAAAGACCTTATATGATGAGAAAACACAGCTTTCTGCATACGATGGGTTTAACAGAGAGAAAAGGGGTTGTCAGTTGCCATTTTCATCCTGCAATAAGGACCAAGTTTTCAAAAAGCCTGGCTCAGGATGCAAGAAATAGACTGAAGACAAACACTTACATTTTTATTGGTGAGGCTCTGGACCTGTTCTCTGAGGGCACTTACACTCTCACTCTCCCCAGCATTTCCAAGATCCATCTGTTCATTCAGTTGGTGCTGAAGGGCCAGGAACTTTGCCTGGTACAGAATAAGCAATGACTGAGGAGCAAAGAAAGAACCAGAAATGGGATCTTAGTGACCAAAATCTTTATCTGCCAACAGTTCTTTCCTATCTGCATAGCAGAAACGGGGTTGCTATCAACTCAGGTTGCTAGAGGGTGTGGTTTTCACCTTGTTTATGAGATGGAGCAATGACTGCACCTGGTTCTAGGAACTGCCAAAGCAGAAGTGACTAATGACCATCCAGTCTGGTGCCTGATTATAGCCATGGCACATACCAGCAGTTTCAAAGGAAAGCTCAACTGGTCCCCCTCTGTGCTGCAGCAGGGTCTCAGTTATGAACATAAACATCTCATGTGTATCCTTATTGTATCGTTCCTGTAATCTTCCTAGCCGATCATATTCTCTTAAATAAATAAATGTTCCTCATCAGAACATTGTAACCCTTCTGCTACTGGGTAGGATGCTACAGTAAGATAGCAATCTGTACATTCAACAAAGACATGGGTTGTGCTGCTTCAGTCTCAAGGAAGTGATTTTCATTCTGGTTTCACTCACACACAGATCCTAGCGGCACACCAAAAGTTAGCATCTCATGTTAATTGACTGTAAAAATGAGCATTTCCCCTGTATCTTTCCAGAACCCGTGGAACACAAAGAAATACAACTGACATGTCTCTAATGTGGAGAAATGAGGTTAAATTGAGAAACATGCACAAAACTGAGACTGCCATCACCACTCCATCTTCTGACTTGGCCCTTGCTGATTGCCAGATATGTGCCATGGGGACTCTCATTACACTAAAGGAATGAGTCACAGTATTTATTCTGAGTGGGAATTACAGGTTTTCACACATCCCCTAATCTGAAGATACTGTTCTCACAACTTTGAAACTCCCCCCCGCCCCATAGTAAATAAACTTAAAACTTACATTCAGAAACCAGTAGGTGAACACTTCAATGTTCCTGATCACTCCATTGAGGATTGGCTAGTAGCTGTGCTCAGACAAATGAATAACAACTAAAGGCTTCAAAAAGAAACTGCAGAATTGGAATTTATATGCAAATTTCACACTGTTTCTTCAGGGCTAAATAATGACTTTGAATTCTTTTCTCATTACAACAGGCGATTTGATCACACCTTCCTCTGTATGCCATTCCCCAGTGTTTGAATCTTAACAACTGCTTTGATTTGCTGTTACAGTGTGACCTGATCCTATGATTTACACGTCCCTAAATTTATTTTTCTCCCATTCTGTAAGTTCCTCCATCTTCAAAGCATCTGATGAAATGTGATTTTTCTCCCATGAAAGCTCATCTTATAAATAAATGTGTTAGTCTTTTAAGCACCACAGGACTCCTTGTTTGCTTTTCTGAACTAAACTATGCCTTTTTGATTGATTGATTTGGAACATTTTAAACTTACCTAATGTGTGAAAGGGGAAGAATTCTTTGGAGGCTGAAATGCTATTCTATGACTAGCCACTAGGTGGCAGAAAAGAGCTGTGCCTACATTCTGGACGGTGCATCAGCTCACAGGCTAGCCGCTAGCCCCTGCCGGTCTGATGACACTAACACTGCTGGGTAATCGGCACTGGCAATATCAGTTTTGGGTTTACTTGCTAAATTCAGAAAATTCACATTATGCATGATCACATGGCAGTACCGACGAAGCAAGGCTCAGGCTTTTCGGCTGGAGCAGAAGTGGGAGGAGAGAATGCACAGCAGGGAAAAGTAACCAGCCTTCCCATCTTTCCTGTGCTCTGGTCTCCCATGGTGCCAGCTTGCCCAGGGAATCATTACAACATGGGGATCTAAAATGCAGGCCCCACATCACCAAACTCACACATTCAGTGGCTGAATGTAGTCTGGCTGATATGATCCTGCAGGTTGAAAACAGGTTTGTATCTTTTGGTGACCATTAAGCCAGCCCCGTTTTTAACTCAACAAACCTACATTATGAACCTTACTGTGTCATGTTAACCTAGATAATGCAATTTAAACAGCCACTAATATTCACTGTTCAGCAGCCAAGCCCTATTAAATATCTAGATTCCACTCAAAAATGATCCAGCTGAGGCCAGAATCTAGGGATTTGGGATCTATATTTTACCTCTACAAAGGAGACATTTCAAACAAGTTCCAGAGTGGTAGCTGTGTTAGACTGTTTCAGCAAAACAAATGAGGAGTCCTGTGGTGCCCTATAGACTAACTAATTTATTTGGGAATAAGCTTTCATGGCCTAACAAAGTAGATTCGAGCCCACAAAAGCTTATGCCCAAATAAATGTATTAGTCTTTAAGGTGCCACAAGACTTTGTTTTACTTAAAACAGGTAAGATTTTAACTTGCAAGAGGGCCATTCAGGTCTTCAGCACAGCTGTTAGATGCTAAGAATCCCGTGTGGGAGAGAGGCAGTAAATAAACCAAGTTTCGCTGTTCTCACCCAGGGCTTCTTTCAGCAACTGAGTCAACTTGGAGTCAATGTGGGGAAAGTTTTATTTTATTTTAAAATAAAATTGACATTGGAATCTATTCCCTGCTGTTTCTGAAATGAACCAGAAGGTCTCACCTAGTGCCAACTAAAGACAGTCAGATGGCAAGATCCACTTTCACTTCCTGAGCTGAGATCATCAGAACTCATTAGGCCCGGCTGGACAAAACCATGACTGGGATGGTTTAGTGGGAGTGGTCCTGCCTCTGGCAGGGGGTTGGACTAGATGACCTATGAGGTCCCTTCCAACCCTATGATTCTATGATTCTATGAACTCATTTTACATGTGAAAATTTCAGAAGCTATTTTGTTCCTTTCTCTTTCTAGTAGTATGCAGTGCCAGACTTCAGAACAGAGAGAACCGTTGGTTACTCACCAGTAACCGTCCTTCTTTGAGATGGGCTGGTCACATACATTCAGTTACAGGTGTCTATGTGCCGCAGTGCACGGTAGCTCGGAAGGTCTTTAGCGTTAGCCTGTCAGGTCAGGGTGCACGGCCAATGCCCCCTCCACGCTGTGACCACGTCTATATAGGTGACTGTGACCCTGACCCTCCCAGTCCCATATACCTTTGCCACCTCTGATAGCGGAGACAGTGGGAGGGACCTGAATGTATGTGACCAGCCCATCTCAAAGAAGGACGGTTACTGGTGAGTAACCAACCGTTCTCCTTCGAGCGCTGCTCACATCATTCAGTTACAGGTGACTGCTGCCCATACCCAAGGATGGTGGGAGGCGTTACAGTCTACCCACACTGAGTACAGCTCTACCCACGGCGGCATCATCTCTAGCCTGCTGGGCAATGGCATAGTGCGTCATGAAGGTATGAATTGACGATCACGTAGCGGCCCAGCAGAACTCTTGGATTGGGACCTTAGCAAGGAAGGACATAGAAGACGCCTGAGCTCTGGTAGAGTGGGCTCTCACAGTCTCTGGGAGAGGCATATTTGACCTTCCGTAAGCAGTCTTTAATGCAGTTCACAATCCATTTGGAGATGTATTGGGAGGATACTGGTGAGCCTCTCATGCATTCAGTGACTGCCACAAACAAGTGGGAGGTCTTGCAGAAAGATCGTTTGCACTCAATATAGATTAAGAGCCTTTTTCTCACATCCAGGGTGTGCCACCGTCTCTGGTTCGCTGTCACCTGAGGGTCTGGATAGAAGACCAGCAGGCAGATTTCTTGATTCATGTGGAAGGGGGTGGCAACCTTGGGCAAGAACGAGGGGTGGTGATGCAGGACCACCTTGTCTGGGAAGAAAACCATCTATAGGGATTCAGAGGATAGGGCTCGTAATTCTGAGACCCTTCTGGGCGAGGTAATTGCAACTAGAAAAGCCACCTTCCAGGACAGTACGAGCAGGGTGGCTGAGTCCAAGGGCTCAAAAGGCGGTTCTGTCAGAGCCCGCAACACGATGTTCAGATCCCACTGTGGAGTGGGTTTACGAGTGTGGGGAAGAAGTTTTTCCATCCCTTTCAGGAATCTATGGCTGATGGGGTGTGAAAAGAGTGGAGCCCCATCTACTCTTTGGTGAAAGGCCGAGATTGCCACCAAGTGGACTTTTAATGAGGACAGAGATAGGCCTTTCTGTCTTAGATCAAGAAGGTAATCCAAGTTGCCTGAATTGGTGCAGAGGTAGGGTCTATGTCTTTGCCATGGCACCAAGCGGAAAAGTGATTCTATCTTGCTATGTAAGTGGATCTGGTGGGGGGTTTCCTGCTACCAACCAGGACCTTTTTAATCCTATCCAAGCAGCGTCTCTCTTGCTCGCTGAGCCAGAGAGCATCCAGGCTGTCAGGTGCAGGAGGCCCGGGTTTGGGTGCCAAAGGTGGCCCAAGACCTGTGTCAGGAGGTCCGCCCACTGTGGGAGGCGGAGTAAGGTCCTCACTGACAGGTCATGTAGGAGAGGGAACCAGTATCGTCTGAGCCACTCCAGGGCTATCAGAATGATGTGTGCCTTGTCTGCGAGGACCTTCAGGAGCACCCGGTGGATCAAGGGAATTGGAGCGAAGGCATACATTAGGGCCCCCAGCCAATTGAGGAGGAAGGCATCGCTGAGAGAACTTTTCTCCCAACCTCGGAGGGAGCAGAACCAGGGGCATTTGCGGTTCTGTGCTGTTGCAAAGAGGTCGATCTGAGGGGTTCCCCATCTGTTTGTCAGCAGGGAGAAAACCTCGTTGTGGAGGAACCACTCGTGATTCTCCAGGAGTTTCCTGCTGACTGAGTCCACTATGCCGTTGTCTACCCTGGGTAGGTGGGAGGCAGTCGGTGTGAAGTGATAGTCTATCGCTAGTTGCCAGAGATTGGTGGCTTCCTCGCATAGAGCCGAGGAGTGGACTCCCCCTTGATGGTTCGTGTAGAATACGGCCGTTGTATTGTCTGAGAGGATTTGGACCACCCTGCCTTGGGTCTGGTCTAGGAAGGTCATGCAGGCCAGTCTGATAGCCCTGAGCTCCTTGACATTTAGGTGGAGGAGACTGTCCTCGGGATTCCAAATGCCTTGAGTGGAGAGACCCTGGACAGATGGGCTCCCCAGCCTGAGTTGTACATATCTGTTATCAGGGTCACTGAGGGCTTGGATTCCCTGACTGGAATTCCCCCGTCACGAAGTTGGGGTCCCTCCAGATTTGGAGGGACTCCAGGGCATATTGAGGGATTGAGAGTACCTTGCCCAGATGGTCTCTTTCTAGTTGGAAGCTTGTGGCAAACCAGAGCTGGAATGGTCACATCCGCAGGCGGGCTGTTCAGATTACCAACATGGCTGCTGCCATGTGTCCCAAGAGCTGCATGCACCTGCGCACTGTGGTCAGCCTGGGTGCCTGCAGCTCCGTGACGATGGCGCAGATGGACCAAAATCTTGACAGGGGCAAGGACGCGGTGCCCTGTCGGGCGTTTAAATGTGCCCTGATGAACTCTATATCCTGCGTGGAGCAAAGCTTGGACATCTCTATGTTCATGTGGAAGTCCAGGAACACACAGTTTTATTACCATGTTGATGTGGTTTTGTACCTGTCATCTTGACTTGCCCACTATGAGCCAATCGTCTAGGTAGGGGTATATTCTTATACCCTTCCTGCGTAGGAAAGCTGCGACCAGTGCCACACATTTTGTGGACATCCTGGGAGCTAGCGATAACCCAAAAGGGAGGGTGGTGAACTGGTAGTGGCGTCATGTCACTACAAACCTGAGAAACCGCCTGTGGTGGGACAAAATGGCTATGTGGAAGTAAGCATCCTTTAGGTTGAGGGCTGCAAACCAAACTCCTGGGGACAGGGAAGGAATAATCTGTGGCAGGGAGACCATGCGGAATTTTATTTTCTTTATGTTTTTGTTGAGTGCTCTGAGGTCTAGAATGGGTCATAGGTCCCTGTTGGGCTTGGGGACTAGGAAGTAGCAGGAATAGAACCCTTTGCCATGCTCTCTCTTGGGATCCTTTTTGATGACTCTGAGGGAGAGTAACTTCTGGCATTCTACCTCGAGCTTGCTTAGCAGATCTGGGTTTTCTGGGGTTGTGGGATGGGGCGGTTTCCTGTCTCAGGGGGTTGAAAGGAATTGGATGCGGTGTCCTCTGGCCACTGTGTCGAGAACCCACTGGTCTAACATGACACTGGTCCATTGTGGAGCGAAGTGGCGGAGGCGGTGGGGGGAGAACAGGAGTTGTGGATCGCTGCCCTCAGGGGGACCGTCAAAAACACTGTTTGCGGCCCGACGAGCAGTCCAATCCCTGTCCGCGCTGTCGCAACTGAGGGGCACCAAGCTACCCCCTTTTACCTGATCGGCCCTTATCTTTGTCCAGGTCCCCAAGGTGGCGCTGGGGAAACTGGAGGGATCTCGGGAACTGAGTCTGCAGTTGCAGCTGTTGTTTCAGTTGCTGTAACTGCTGCTGTAGCTCTTGCAACCTCGAGGAGTGTCTAACGGGTTGAGGAGTGTAAATCCCGAGGGACCACAGTGTAGCCCTCAAGTCCTTCATACTATGCAGCTTCGCGTCTGTGGAAGATGCAAAGAAGTTGGGACCCTCAAAGGGGAGATTCTGGATAATCTGTTGCATCTGTGTGGAGAGGCTGGAGTTTTGGAGCCAGGCCAAGCAGTGCAACACCACTGCCGATGCCATTATATGTGCCGCTGTATCCACTGCGTCCCAGGCGCCATGGGGGGAGCAGAGACCTCTCCTGATGGGGGTCACAGTCACCTATATAGCCACGGTCGCAGTGTGGAGGGGACATTGGCCGTGCGTCCTGACCTGACAGGCTAACACTAAAAACTTTCTGAGCTGCCGTGCGCTGCGGAACGTAGACACCTGTAACTGAATGATGTGAGCAGCGCTCGAAGGAGAATCCTTCATTTCACTGTTCCTGCATGGGTGAATATCAGGCAGCACCTCAGACATCAGAGTTAATGATGAAGGCTACAATTTTCAAAGAAGCCACAGGGAATTAGATGTCTGAAGCCCATATCCTACAGAATTTTAATGCATGTAGGGTTCTTAACAGCTCCTTGGCACTTTTTTCACTGAGCACATTTCAATCCAAAAATGCCAATTTGTCAAAATTGAAACCATTTGTGGAAATGAAGCAATGAATTCTGTGGCACTTAAAGACTAACAGATTTATTTACCATATGAGCTTTCGCGGGAGAAAATCCCATTTCATCAGATGCTTTGAAGATGGGGGAACTTACAGAATGGGATGAAAATAAATGCAGGGGAGTATAAGACAAGGGATCAGGTCATGCATGTCTTACACTCCCTTGCATTTATTTTCATCCCATTCTGTAAGTTCCCCCATGTTCAAAGCATCTGATGAAGTGGGATTTTCTCCCACAAAAGCTCATGCGATAAATAAATCTGCTAGTCTAAGTGCCACAGGACTCCTTTGCTTCTTTTGCTGAACTAGACTAACATGGCTGCCGCTTTGGAACTTGGCACCTTTGTGGAAATGTGTCCATTTCAACAAGTTTCCCATTTGGAAAAAAATTGAAAAATAGTTTCCCAATTGTCAATATGTTTTGTTTTAACATGTTCATGATTGTGGAAGAAACTAAGTATAGTATCTGGCTAACTCCATTTTGTAAGCAGCAGACTCCATTTCAGCTTGAACAAGGAGTCCCGTACCCTGTTGAGCTGGGTAGTGGGGCAAATTAGCATAAGAAAGTGACAGAAGCAGGAACTGAACTTAGGAAAACAACCAGGTAGCAGACCACTATATAAGGGAAGAAGAGCATCTCCTCATTATGGAAAGATAGTGCAAGCATCACAGGATTGGAGAGAAGCCAAGTCACACTAGGTGATATACATGAATATATTATAAAAATGTATTACCTATACAAGTTAACCCCATCCTTTGTTAGGGGCTCTTGGGTCTTTGTTTTGGCCCCAGAGTCTGCAGCTGTGTATAGTTTTCCAATAAACTTTCTGTCTTTTACTAAGTGTGGCCTCCGCTGACTGAACACCCTTAAATTTCCTCCACATAATGAAAAATTCAGGTTTCTTAGTTTGAAAGAGCTTTTTTTATTTTGACATTGAAATTTGTTCCAGTAAAAAGAATTTAAAAATAATTCCAAAGGTCAACATCAAATGGAAACATTTATTCTAACCCTAATCAAAATATTTTCTGGATTTTATCTTTGCAAAAATCTTTGAGATTTTCATCCTGATTTGGGGTGGAATTTTTTTTCCAAATCTCAAAATTTTCCTGGGGTGGGAAAACCATTTCCCATCAGTGCTAGTGCTTAATACTCTGGCGCTCCTTTGACAATGCCTGCCTACATAAACAGCCAGCTTGTCTGAATGGGACACCAGTCATGATTTTATGTCCATTTGTTTTGGGCTATTTAATCTCTTGTACCCCATTTCATTCAGCTGCACCACTGCACATGTTATCCCAAGTCTTCCTGGCTATATTCCAAGAGCATACTCCTTAGCTGGCTTGTGGGAGGGTCATGGAGAACCCAGAAAAGCCTCTTGGATCCCCTCTGTTCACAGCCAATCAGGACTCTGCTATGGTGGAGCCTGCTCCTGTCCAGCACCTGGGTCTCCATGCTACCTGTAGCCAGCTCCCAAATCCAGGCTCAGAGGGTCTGACCTCTGCTCTGTCTGGTCTCCCTTGCAGGGGGTTCCTCCCTCCTCGAGGGTCCCAGCAGTCCCAATCAGCAGTGATGCTCAGCCAGTGTAGAAGTCAGAGGGTTTATTAACAATCCAGTTTGCATAGCAGTTAGGACAGTTGGCTTTCAGATTAAACAGGAGGTATAGCAGTAAAACCCCTGGATGAGACCCCGGAGATCCTGCCTCTCCGAGTCCTGTTTCCCTACTACCCTCCTCCTCTCTCAGCCCTTTGTTCTCCTCCTGCCAGCTGCCCATGGTCTAAACCGGCCACAACCTGTGTCACTCACAGAGGGTCCAGGTAAGGTCTGACTAAAGCCCCTTCTCCCCCTAGTGGTACCTATAGTTATCACACCCCTGTGTCCCATCACCAGCATACCCTTGTCCCACCACCAAACTAGACGAATAGAAAAGAACACTTGCGTTATCGCCCCTGGCATCCCTCAGTAGCCAAGAGGTTTTCTTACTTCATCACATTTCTCCCCCCTTGGAGAAAGAACTGAGCAGGGTCACCTCAGCCGGTGACCTGGGGAAGTTCTGACCCCTATCCCAGAAGAATTTCTCTCTGCCATCTTCCCTGAGGGGATACCCAATGTCATGGTCTGCGCGCTCGCCCAGCTATGCTAACAAGGGATCCCCCTGCAGATCTGGCTGGTACTCGGATGTCGGGGATGGGTCTGGAAGTGGCCCCCCTCTCCCTTCAGGGTCTGGGCCCTCTCCCCCATCCTGTCTGAGCTCTAACAGCTCTCTTTCCCCCTCTGCAGAGCCCCTTCTGCCTGAATCGGGAGGACTAGGTTCGAGGGCCTGTTTCTGGCTATGGTCCTGGGTCATTTCCAGGGTATTGTGGATCTCACCTGGCCACTCAGCCAGGTCTCTTCCCATCAACACCTCAGCCGGTATCCATTTGTACACCTCCACCTCCTTGGGGCCCTCCTTGCCTCCCTACTTTAGATGTACATTTGCCACTGGCACCTGGACAGGGGGTCCAAACACTCCTCTCAGGGTCAGAAAGGTATTGGGAACCACTGGCTCAGGGCCCACCATCCCCAGCCAGGCCAATGCCACTTCTGCACCTGTGTCCCAGAACCCCTGGACTTTCCTTCTCTCCACCTCCAGAGGGACGAGGTAGGTTTGTATTCCCCTGGGCAGCCCCGAGCTCCCTTGGTAGATGGAAACCTCAGAGCCCGTGGCTCCAACCTTCACCAGTGGACTTGCCTGACTGTCTCCTCCCTCCTCAGGGCCAGTGATACTGCCAGCTGCACCTCCTGGCATAAACAGTATCTCCTCCAGAGATGCCCCCACCCAATTAACATCCTGGACATACAGCTTGCCCCTCTTGTCCTGACGCTTTGGGCACTATGCCTACTTGTGGCCTACTTCCCCACAGGAGTGGCACCCCCCCATCTCTTTGGTCCCTAGGACCCAGTCGAGCAGTTCCTCGAGGGGGTTGATTCCCTGGGTTCACTTCTGGGCACCCCTGTTGGAGACTCCCTTGCAGGTCTCCCCTCCCGGCCCCATTCCACTCTGGCCCCAGTGTATGCCCTGCAAGGCTGGCAATGAACTCATCAGCCAGCTTGCCGGCACTCCAGATGTCCTTGGGTTTTCTGTCCATCAGCCACAGTCTCAGCTTGTACTGTCTCTCCTCTCTCTCTGGCATCTCCAGCTCGTGCTGTCTCTTTTTCTCTCTCTCAGCTATCTCCAGCTGTTTCCATTCTAGATCGAACTGACACTCTCCTCTTTGGTGTACTGTTGAGCACGTTGTCTCAGTTCCAGCTCTTTCTGCCGCAGTTCCAGTTCCAACCTCCTCACATCTGGAGGGTCGTGAACTGTGAGCGCCCCCAGCTGGCTGTGTATTGTCATCTGGAGGGTGCCTGGCTGCAACTCCTGCTGCTCCCACCTCCTCCGGGAACTTCATCAGAAGAAGGGTCTCTCCCTCTTTCCCCATCACTCTCCAGCAGCTGGGCAATCAGCTGCACCTTTGGTGAGCCTGGCAGTGCTCAAGCCTCTCTCTCTCTGTTTAGCTGCACCTGAGCTTTCTTCAACAGCTGTCTGTAATCCATCCTGCTGTTTCCTTTCCCAGCCCAGGGGAAGATGTGCTGGGTTTGGTGCTCACACCACTCAGAGGATCAGGTTACCTGGGAAGAGGGTTACCAGATACGGAAGCATGGAAAGGAGGACAGGGAAGTACAAAAAAGAGGACATTGGAAGGTACATACACATCCAGGGCCCTACCCAGGCCCCTTCATCCACCCAGCCCCCCCAAATGCTTGCCCCCTTGATCACCCAACTCCAGAGAAATCTGCCTAGCCCCTAGTTACAGTGTGAGATTAATTGCAAGAATATCAAATGAATGGCTTAAGTATTTTTCATCTTAACATTAAAGTAACCATAAAGCCAATCACTTTAAGGAGCCACAAAATTAAGTATTTAATGTTTATATCATGGTGCAAGGAGAATCTCACTGCAGAACTCCTATCCAGATTTATATTTTTACATTGTGAGTTGCAAATGGAAGCAAACCTCCAATAAATTTAATGTAGTAATTATGGACAAGATTAAAATCAGTTTAAACACAGTAAGTTCCTTCACAGAATTCACTCTCATTGTTTGACATACAGAATGGCAGGCGCTTGACTACATGAAGTCTAACAGAATTTGAGGTGTTGGTTTCTAAAAGAAAAGTAATCTCTGTCAGCAGTATTCGCACCATGACTTGAAGTTAGGGGTGTGGTGCAGGGGGTGCTCACGAATTTGGTATAACACTGTTACTAGCTGACAACTGGGGGGGGGGTGCAGGAGGAGTGTATGGAAATCCTTGTCTAGCCTCAGTTTTGAGCCTCACTGTGCAGTATTTAAAAAAAAAATCACAGCTAAGCTCTTCAAATTTTACACACACAGGAAAGGAGAAATCAGAAGAAGTGAGAGCTGCTGGTTTTTATGTGCAGACCTGCCTGAAACATAACCTTTTACCTAAAATGCAAATTTTTGGAGACATCACACCCTACTATGTCTGCCATAAACTACAGATGGATATATGTCTATTTTATGACAGCTGACATTTTCTGTTAGCTTTTCGGTGAAATACACATCGAATGTTGAAGGGAGAGTAGAATTAGATGTTTGTGACTATCAAATGCTCCACCCAAGATGACAACACCTATTCTTTGATGCAACAATCAGTTTTTTCCTAAATATACCAAAAGAAACACTCTTCCTAAAGTAAAATACAAATAAGCATAGCAAATATAAGCAAAAGGCAAAAACCAAGCTGCTTGTTTTCTGTGATTTGATAAACTACTAACAAAGGGACAAATATTGTAATCCTTGCTCAATCAAATTTCCCACTGACTTCATTTAAACTACAGGATCCGGCCCAGCCCAGCAACTGCTTTAGAATGTATAATACTTGTGCATCTGTGTATCTTAATAAAATTTAAGGAGATATCTATAGAAGACTAATCTCAACTTGGAAAGGAGAAGCAAATTCAAAAATCACATGGCGAAAAGGAAAATCATATGGCTTCAAACCTCCTCACAATCAAAAGTGAACTTTCCTTGACCACTAAACAAAAGATTTGTTGCCAAAAGCCACAGTTTATTAGGAGGAATAAAGATCTGGCTTAGCCAAGCCATTAGAGAAAGAAACCTCCCCAGGAACTTTAGGCAGGGCAGCAAAGCAGAAAGTGAAGAAGCTGTCACAGGTTTGTCTCTGGGCATCACAGAGACACCATCTAGCTGAAGAAAAGCCCCAGCCCCTCCAAAAAATAAGATCAAGCCTTCCCCAAAATCAGGTGGAGGGAAAGGGGGGGCAGACCTGACTGGAACGTGGAAAGAAGCCACAAGTGACAAGCCCAAGCAAATAGGCAAAGCCAAACCATGTCCCTGGCCCAGCCCTCTTCACTCTTAACACCTCTGCTTAACATTCAGAAGGTCCTAGGTTCAATCCCAGGGGGTTGCACTTGATGATCTCACGAGGTCCCTTCCAGCCCTATGATTTGATTTGATTCGAAGGTGCACCAGCCCAGCAAGTGAGCGTCTCCAAGTTCCCAACTCCATCAGCAGCTGCTGCTGGGCTGAGCCAGCAGGGGAACACATGCTGGAGCTATCTGCTTGTATTTTTAGAGCACTGGTTCCCAACATTTTCTCTGCCATGGCACACCTTGCTACCTTTAATTAATTTGAGGCACCCCACCATATAGTTTCCAAATGAACTCATGAATATTCATGAGCCAATGAGCCAATCCAGAGCTCTTGGAGTAGTTTTTCAAAAAATTTTTTGGCACACCTGCTCAGATCTGAGGGCACACCTGTGTGCGCCATGGCACACTGGTTGGGAAACACTTTCAGAGAGGTGCCCCAGCTTCCCGCAAAAAAGCCGGACAAAAGGCACTTTTACACTAATGCCTGGAGGATGGGGGGGCAAAAAGGAGGACATGTCCTCCTTTTGCCGGACATATCCTAGGTATGGCAGTAAACCCCCTGGATGAGACCCCGGAGATCCTGCCTCTCCGAGTCCTGTTTCCCTACTACCCTCCTCCTCTCTCAGCCCTTTGTTCTCCTCCTGCCAGCTGCCCATGGTCTACACCAGCCACAACCTGTGTCACCCACAGGGGGTCCAGGTAGGGTCTGACTAAAGCCCCTTCTCCCCCTAGTGGTACCTATAGTTATTACACCCCTGTGTCCAATCACCAGAATACCCTTGTCCTACCACCAAAATAGAGGGATAGAAAAGAACACTTGGGTTATCATCCCCGGCATCCCCCCGTAGCCAAGAGGTTTTCTTACTTCACCACAGGGAGGTTTTTCTCACCTCCACCATCTCCTATAGCTCATCTTCGCAACACCCCTAGTTTCTGCCTGCTCAAGGAACAGACAACACATTGCTCCCAAGCTGAGACCTTTTACCAGATAGTACAATACTTTACACACTAGGCCCTCAGGCCAGTCACATGTTTTTACTTAAACTGCTTGAATGACACCTCTCATCCTGCTTGTGCAGGCCTTTAACTAAATGTAGGGCATTCCATTAATGCAGACAATAGTAATAGGAAAGGCCAGTTTTTACACTGTGAGACAGATGTTCCGCTCAGACACATTAGTGTAAATCCACTAAGACAGCATTTCTCAAGATTTACAAAAGTGTGACTGAGTCATACACTGGCCCTGAATGCAAAAAAAAATGGCCACTAAGAAACATTCCCGTGTAGTTAATCACTTGATCTGGATATGGAGAACCTACCAGCTTAGTCACAGCCTGCTAAAAAGTCACAAAGGGTATGTCCACACACAGTCCTTATTTCGAAACAACAGAGGTTGTTTCGAAATAAGGAATGGCATGGCCACACGACGCACGGCCATTTCGAAAGAAGCAAACTGCTTCTTTCGAAATGGCCGTGGTCCTTTCGAAAGAAGCTAAACCTCGTTGCCTTTCGAAAGAGCGTTGTTTCGAAACGGTTGTTTCGAAACAACGCCAAGTGGACATGCCCTTCCGAAATAACTGGCTGAGCTTCCTCCCAGGGTGCTAAGCACCCTGGGAGGAAGAGCCACCCCCTCAGCACCCTGTCCAGGGTGCTGAGGGGAGACAAGCTGCAGGGCACCGGGGCGCTGCCCCCAAGACCAGCGGGGAGCCCTGCGGAGGGGCGCTGATGCCCCCCCTCTCCCCGCCGCTGGGGCTGCTCAGAAGCCCGGCGGCCGGGTGCCGGGGCTCCCCGCTCTGCCCGCTGCCGGGGCTGCTGCCAAACCCCACAGTGGGGTCCGGGGGCACCCGGCTCTCCCTGCCGCCAGGGCTGGCGGCAAAGCCCGGGGCAGGGAGCCGGGGCCGCGGCTTTTCCCTGCCGCGGGGGCTGCAGCCACGGGGAGCTGGGTCCCACCGGCCCCTCCGGCCCCGGGCTCAGCGGGGGCAGTGGTTGCGAGCCCCGCGGCTCCCCCGCCACCAGCTCGGGGGTCCTGCAGCCCCAGGGGAGGTGGCTGCAGGGCGCGGGGTGAGCCGCCTGGGCTGTGGCCACCTCCCCCG
>ML682016.1:30950258-30996436 GCA_007922195.1 Podocnemis expansa | reverse complement strand
GCAGGGCGCGGGGTGAGCCGCCTGGGCTGTGGCCACCTCCCCCGGGGCTGCAGGACCCCCGAGCTGGTGGCGGGGGAGCCGCGGGGCTCGCAACCACTGCCCCCGCTGAGCCCGGGGCCGGAGGGGCTGGCGGGACCCGGCTCCCCGTGGCTGCAGCCGCGCGCCGGAGCCGCTCCGCCAGCTTGGGGGGCAGCAGGGGCGTTAAAGCCCCTGGGGCGAAGTGCCCCGCTGCCCGCTCCTGGCGGGTGCCTGCAGGGGGCTGCGGGCACCCGCCAGGTGAGGCGCGGTGCCTGCAGCCCTTTGCAGGCACCCACGGGGTGCAGTGCGCCTCTGCACTGCACCCTGTGGGTGCCTGCAGCCCCCAGAGGAAGCAAAATAGCAGGTCCACACTGTGGACCTGCTATTTCGCTCCCTTATTTCGAGGACACAGTTTTGTTATTTCGAAACAAGTTATTTCGAAATAACAGGTTTTTCGAAATAAGTTATTTCGAAATAGCTTCTTTCGAAATAACAAAACTGTGTGTAGACATAGCCAAAGACTTTGTCAGCAGAAGCTTCTCTCTTAAACACCCACCTCACAGGTTCTCAGTCAGATTCTTTGCTCTGGGAGATCAAGTTTTCAGCCAGGCCCTTTAAGGAGATGCTGCAAAAGACTCAGAATAAAAAGTTAGAGGCAGGAAGCTATGAGTCCCAGGCATGCAGAGGAGGATCCCTCTCTGACCCCACCATCTCTGCTACCAGAAGCAAGGTGAACAAAGAATGGCTCAGAGTCTAAAAGGAGGCTGGTGTGTTGGGAATGGAAAAGAGTGAAGCTTTCAGATGTGTTTCTTGCACCTTCCTCTGAAACACCAGACAGGCACAGGATACTGGAGTGGATGGGGCAGTCTGATCCAGTGTAACACCTGGAGTGGAAGGAGTGATCTGAACCACATTTGACCCAATTGTGTTGCACAAATCCCAGGATCATACGGCTCTAACTACTCAAGGCTCACTCCAGGCCAGGCTGGTATGACCGGGACAGCATCCCTTGCTGTCTGTTTCCTGGGATATTAAAATTCCTTATTTCTCTCCCTCTTCTGGGCAGCAAGAGTTATGACTTTACATTTAGGAGAGGAAGTTGAATTCTTCATTTGCCATCCCAGTAAAACCTGAGTCCACTAATTCCTAGAATCTAAGGGCACAAGGGGCCATTGTGGTCACCAAATCTGCCCTCCTGTCTCATACGGAAAAGAAAACATACCCAAAATAATTCTTAAATCTGATCTTTTTTGCAAACCTCCAATCTCAATTTAAAAATTGCCACTGAAAGAGAATCCACATCTGTTGGTAAATTATTTCAAAGGTTAATTATCTTTACTGCTAAAATTGTACACCTTATTTCCTGTCTGAATTTCCCTAGCTTCAACTTTCAGTCATTGGGTCATTTTAGACCAGGGCTTAACAAATCCTGGGAGCCAGGCTGCCATGGTGTGCCCAGTGTCTAAGAGCACCATGCTAACCAGGGAGAATGCCACCAGTGCCTAAAATAAGAGCCAGCAGTGATAACATCTTCAGTGATGCCGTCAAAAGTGCGCCCAGCAATGGCTTTTTTGGTGGTGCAGGTATGGATAGGGAATGTTTCGCAAACTGTGCAGCCCACTGACAGTTGGCAGTCACAATGGTTTTTTAGAGGCAGGGTGGCCCTGTTCGCTCCGTACCAACAACAAAGGAAGTGGCGGTGGCAGCGGTCTTTCAGTAGTGCGGGCCCCTTAACTGCCACACACCTTGGCGCCTCTCTTTTTGGCCCCTAGGTGTGCAGATGATTTCTTGAGGCCTTTGTAATACCTGAAAAACTCATTATCAAATATTTCTTCCTCATTTAAGCAATTATAGACTGTGAACAAATCACCTCTGCTAGGTGACCGTTCCACCACACCTGGTCTCAACATCTACCATCTGCTTACCACAGTGATGTACATTTGAATCCATTTTAAAACACTTGGAAGAGAAGAAGGTGATCATGAACAGTCAGCATGGATTCACTAAGGACAAGTCATGCCTGACCAACCTGATTGTCTTCTATGATGAGATTACTGGTTCTGTGGATGTGGGGGAGAGCATGGACTCAACATACCTTGACTTTAGCACGGCTTTTGCTATGGTCTTTCACTGTATTCCTGCCACCAAATTAAAAAAGTGTGATTTGGATGCTGGACTATAAGATGGACAAATCATTGGGCTCAATGGGTGCTGATCAACAGCTCAATCAGGGGTTAAAATAAGCCGGAATGCACAGGAACAGCATTCCAGGGTCCACTATTTTCAGTGGCTTGGCATTCCAGGGCCCATAAAACTACAAAATGGTGCTGGGGAGGTCTAGTTTAGATATTAGGAGAAACTTTTTCCCAAGAATAGTGGTGAAGCACTGGAATGGGTTACCTAGGGAGGCTGTGGAATCTTCATCCTTAGCAGGTTTTAAGGCGTGACTTGACAAAGCCATAGATGGGATGGTTTAACTGGGTTTGATTTTGCTTTGAGCAAGGAGTTGGACTCACTAGATGAATGACTTCCTGAGCTCCCTTCTAACCCTAATCTTCTATGATCCTATTATATGTTTTCCAGTAAAGTGATACAATACTTTTAGCTCTAAAGTATAATTTGATTTATATTAAAGATGACATAAACCAACGACCCGTAGGGTCTCATTTACTCAAGCACCATGATCCAAGATAGGTAATAGGCACTGTTGATCAATCTAATTTTTTTTTTTTTTTTGCATTTTTTTGTTGCCCTCTAAAATACCTGCAAACTCTGTCCCATCATGGAAAGAAAATAATAGATATTTACTAAAATCTGTTGGTAGAGAATACTAAGGTCCTTGAGCATTATCCAAGCTGCAGCTGATAACTAGGAGAGGAACCCCCCATAACACATCTTCTTCTAGCTGAGCCACAGAGCTGAAAAGATGGCCTAATTCTTAAATAAGACACATTTTGAGGTTAGCTCTTCCAAAAGCCATTTACTTTCCCAAATTAAATGATGTCCCAGGAGATATGAGGATACTCTACTTGGTGGGTGAGCAAAGGGAGTCCTTTCCAGTTCATCTTAGCCCTGATTCACACTCAGGAATTGCCCCAGTTCAGCCATTAATGAAGATGCATTGTTGCTGCCTCTTAAATGCAGACAAAGACATGAAGCATTTTTGCCAGATGAGCTAGTCAGGGATGGGTAACAATGTTGCCCGTAAACTGCACAGGCTTGTGGCGGCCCCCCCCCCCCCCCCCGCTGCCCCATTCAGGGGACGTTGCCGGCTGCGCAAAGCCAGCAACCAGTGTCCCTACTGGCCAGAAGACTCTGTCTAAAACCTCCCGCCCAGAGAACCTCTGACGGAGCATGCTCAGAACTTCTGAGCATGTTCCACCAGTGCTTCTCTGGCTGGAGGAGCCATGGCTGTGCCCCAGTGCTCCAGCTGCTGGGTAACAGTGTGGGGGGGGTCAGGCCGGTGGGGGTGTTACTGGGGGATTGGGTTAGGGTTGCAGGAAGGAAGGGATTGGACTGGCTCGGGGTGGGGACGCAGAATCGGGCCCGCAGTAGGGGGTGCAGCAAGCAACGTGAGTTGCTCAGCTGCCTCAGGGCCTTAGAGGGAACATTTGTTGGTACCTGTATATACAAGTGAGAGAAATCCTGATTAGATCACTTGGTGCCTGTAGTAACCTTGGGGAGGAAGGGGTTAACACCCTGGTCAGTGAGTCCCAGGGGAGCTAATAGGAATAACACACAAGTTTTTGAATTGGAGCAGCAGACTTGACTGTTCCTGTTTTGATGCAGCAGAGCTCCTGGAAAGATCAAGAGGAGGCCAGAGAGAGGCCTGAGGAAGGATCCAGCGACATCCTTACCAAAGATAAGCTCAAGTTTGTTATTGACCAGGCATGAGTAGAACAGGGAATGTTTACTTAGATGCGGTCAGGGTATTTCTTTGTTTTTGGTTTGTTTTTGGATTTCTCTGGGCTGAGCACATGTACCTCCTCCCACTACCGTATAACTACTTAAGTTAAATCCCAGAGAAGCAACTTTCTGTGTTCTTATCTGCTCTTTTTAATTAAAGGTTTCACCCTTTTAAAGTAAGTTCTGGTTCTGTGTCCTGAAAGGCAAGAAGTTTGTGTGCATATGCCTCAGACTGCACAGCCAGCTACTAAAGGGGATTCTAGCCCAGTTCCAGCACATACCCCAGCTGGGGTTCAATCACTCTCCTGAGAGAGGAATAAAAGTGATTGAGGATACCTCACAGGAAGGAATTCCCAAGTGCACCTTCCTGGGTTCCAAGAGGTTTTTGCATTTGGGTGGTGGCAGCGATACCACTCCAAGGCTAGGAAAATGGTGGCCTTGGCGAGTTTTAAGACCAGGCTTTATGGCCAGTGGGTTTTAAGACCTGTTGTGGGCCCTCACCTTCTGTGCTCCGACTATGTCCACACAATGCTTTTAAATTGAAACAACGACCGCTGTTTCGATTTAAAAGTTGTCATGTCCAAATGATGTTTTGTTATTTCAAAACGACGAGCCCCGTCATTTCGAAATAATGAACCTTATTTCAAAATAGTAAAACCTAGGCTGAAATTGAAATAGCCATTATTTCAAAATGGTTGTTTAAAAATAACGCCGTTCAGATGTGTTATTTCAAAATAACCATTATTTCGATTTAACACTTTTGCCCTTCTCCTTCCCAGGGTGCCTTTCTTTTTCTATATATCGGTTCCCATGCTACCCCTCTCCTGATTCGAAATAGCAAGTCCTATGTTCGAACTTGCTATTTCGATCTGAGGTTTTTGTTTATTTCAATTTAAGTTAATTTGAAATAGCAATTTCATTTCAAATTAACTTATTTCAAATTAACTTGTTTTGAAATAAGCGTCTACATGTGGCTATAGCCTCAGAGTGCCAGAGTGGGGAAACAGCCTTGACAGTGCCAAATCTTGTTCGACTTGTCTACATGATACATTTACAGATTCCTGGCCATCAATGGATTATTGGCAAATACAGATGATACTTTAGTCAGAGTGGCAGTTGTGATGTGAGACCATAGAGTTTGAGTATAGGATATGAGGGTTAAAACTGGGAGAACTTGATGGGTGATTGTCAGGAGTTTAAAACAAGCATGTTCTCAATCCCCATATTTTGTGCTCCTTTTCAAAATTTCTACTATTCAGAGAATCCTAGGGTTCAAAAAGACCTCATGAGGTCATCTAGGCCAACCCCATGCTAAAAGCAGGGCTACTCCCACTAAATCATCCCAGCCGGGGCTTTGCCTAACCGGGCCTTAAATGTTTCCAAAGATGGAGATTCTACCACCTCCCTAGGTAACCCATGCCAATGCTTCACCACCCTCCTAGTGGGAAAGTTTTTCCTAATATCCAACTTTGACAGCCTCAACTGCAACTTAAAACCATTGCTGCTTGTTCTATCCTCTGCTACTACTGAGATCTGCCTAGCTCCCTCGTCTTTGGAGTTCCCCTTCAAGTAGCTGAAGGTTGTTATCAAATCCCCCCTCAGGCTTCTCTTCTGCAGACTAAATATGTCTAGTTCCTTCAGTCTCTCCTTGCAAGTCATGTGCTCCAACCCCCTAATCATTTTTGTTCCCCTCTGTTCAACTCTTTCTAATTTGTCCACATCCTTTTTGTAGTGCCGAGCCCAAAACTGGACACAGTATTCCAGATGTGATGCAGCCCAATATGCCATTGGCCTTTTTGGCAACAAGAGCACGTTGCTGACTCATATGCAGCTTCTCATCCACCATAACCCCCAGGTCCTTGTTTACAGTGCTGCTACTTAGCTGATATGTCCTCAGCCTGAGGCAGTACATGGGGTTTTTCCATCCTAAGTGCAGGACTTTGCACTTGCCCTTGTTGAACCTCATGAGATTTTGTTTGGCCCAATGCTCCAATTTGTCTAGGTCTCCCTGACTCCTATTCCTGCCCTCCGGCACGTTTACCATTCCCCCCAGCTAGGTGTCATCCACAGACTTACGGAGTGTGCAATCTATCCCACCATCTAGCTCATTAATGAAGCTGTTGAACAGAACTGGCCCCAGGATTGACCCCTGGGGCACTCCACTAGTTGCTGGTTGCCAGCTAGACACTGAGCCATTGATTCCTACTCACTGAGCCCAAAGATCTATCCAGCTTTCTATCTACCTTACAGTCCATTCATCCAAACCATACTTGTTGGTCACATGAGTTTAAATACAAACCTGTCTATTATGCGTTAATAAAATACAATGTTCTGAAATAGTCCAAAGTCTGAGCCACTCCTCAATGTTTGTCCAAACCTAGAGACAGGGAGTGAAGAAATGAGAGGAAGAAGAAAGGGATGGACACCTTGAAGCAGACTCAACCTTGAGCAAAGTATGCCAGTTCTATGTTAACTTACATCCACCTAACTACACCACCCAGGGTGTGAAAAATTCACATCCTAGAGAGATGTAAGCCGACCAAAGTCCTGGAAGATGCAATCTATTTTCTGTCAACTTGACTACCATCTCTTCAGCAGGTTGATTTATGATAGCAATGGAAAAACCCCCTCTGCAGCTCTAGTAGGTGTTTGCACCACAATGTTACAGCAGCACAACCGGAGGTGTGCTGCTGTAGTGCTTGTAGTACATACATAATCTTGGATTCTCATGCCAATCTCAGAGCATAATCAGAAGGCTGGTCTACACTAAAAAATTAAGTCTGCATAACTACTCCACTCAGTGTGAAAAATCCACTCTCACCAGCAGTGCAATTAAGCCAGCCTAAATCCCCACATTGCTAGCCCTAGGTTGGCAGAAGAATCTTTCTGGCAATCTAGCCACTGCCTCCTCCAGAGGTGGGCTACTCGCAGAGGTGGCTTTTGGGGTAGGCGAGGCAGGCAGTGGCCTAGGGCACCCAGCTGTGGGGGACCCCACCACCCCCTCGAATGCAGGGAAGCCACGTCGCTCGGCTCCTTGCTTTAACTTAAGAAAAGCAGCCACCCCCAGGGAGGAACAGTCACCTCAGGGGCAGGGCTTCCCCTGGACTGTTTCACTCTAAAGATGGGGAGGGCTGGGCCAGAGGTGGGACAGAAGAGCTCAGCCCAGCCTCTCGGCTGGCTTGTTCCAGCCCTCTGCCCCATCAAGTGGCAAGCTTTCCCTTGCTGGGGGGGGAGTGGTAGGGGCATTGCTGGCGCTGAGCAGACAGGGCCTGTGCCCTGAATCTCTGAGGCTGGCCCCTGAGGCTTTTTCCCTTGGCTGATGGAGGTGCAGGGAGAGGAGCCTGTGGGATGCAGGCAGAGCTCACTTAGCTGCTGCTGCCCGTCCTCCTCCAGGCTGCTCCAGAATGCGCCTGGCAGTCTGAGGGAAGGAGATTCAAACCTCCCCCCTCTGCAACCTCAGCAGCAGAAGCTTCCTCTCCAGCACATGCAGAGCAGGTAGATGATGTGGGGGGCAGCTGGAGGGGGATTGGAGGGGTCCTGGACAGGCAGGGGGGAAGAGGTAGGGTGGGATGGAGTGGAGGGCTTCCCGTCATGATCTCCAGCTCCTGAGTGGGCCCAGGGATTGCTCCCTGTGCCCCTAGTCTGGTGGGGGGGGGACCTCTGGGACCCTGCCCCAAGGCCTCTGGGCCCCTGGCAGGACTGGGGGTGCTCCATGGCCTCTGGGCCCCAGGGGTGGGTGGCCTGGGAATGGAGCCCCTCACCTTAGCTCTGGGGTGGGCTGAGGGATGTTCCTTAGCCTCTGTCCTGGCCAGGGTTGGGCCAACAGAAGACTGGTGAGCTAGGGGTCTTTTCTCATCCTTGGAGCTCTGGGGACCAAGTTGGTGGCCAGGCTGCTGTGAGGCAGCCCTGGCCAGGAAGCCTCCACAGCCTAGGGGGTGAGGCTGGGGAGCCGACCCAGGGTCTCCCACCCTCACTCCATGCCCAGACTGTGGTGCGACCCTGTCCCCCTCAGGGTTTCCTGGCCTCACCCCATGCCCAAGTGTCAGGGCTGGCCTGGCCTGGCTTGGGGTCTCCTGCCCTCACCACATGCCCAGGTGGTGGAGTTGCCTAGTCTGACCACAGAGCCTCCCATGGTGGTGGGGCCAGCCTGGCACAAGCATGGGGTCTCCTGCCCTTGCTTAGTTGCCCCTGTTATGATGCTGGGGCAGCAGGTGGACTGGGGGTGTAACCTTATCAGCAGTGATATCATTTTTAAAGTTGAACTCTGCTGAACACACCATATGCTGCACCCAGTATCTTTTTTTGTGCTTGAACTTGTTCTCTTGTATGTTGGATTGCTTTACATTAAGCAGAGAGTGCCTGGAGGAAATGGAGTTGTAAAACTTAAAAAGAAAAGACTAGCAGGATCTTTTTGCACTCAAGTCAGTATGCCACATTTATTTGTAAATGTAAAAATAGCAAAAAACCTGACCTATACCTATGAAATTTTGGAAGCTGGCATGATATAATTACCAGTCCTTTATGTGTTGCTTGAGCCAGCCCAGTGGCCAGCTAGGAGGAGCACAAGGAGGGAGCCAGGTCTCTCTAGGTCATGAATTTGGTGCTCTAAGGAAACAGCTAGAGAATGAGACACAAAACTTTCATGTTTTTTATAGTTGCTGAGTTTCATGTGAGTGTAGTGGGCTTTGCTGTGCCTTGCTGCCTCAAAGCTCCTCTGTGATGATCATTCACCACCAGTTATTTGTAGACACGACTTTGATCTTGTATTTTGCTTTACTCTTTCTGGGGTGTATTCTTCTTGCTTTTCAGGGATTAGTTTGAATTGTTCCACCATTAAGGTAGTACTTGCATTTGATCAGGACAGGCTGGTGTCAACTGATCACATACAAAGACCTTTCATTCACATGTCTTTTTCACACATATTTAAATAAAATTACACAGTGTTACATCTAAAAGAAATGTCATCAAGAATATGAAATGAGTTCTAAATTTATGATATAGAGCTTTGTTAAGTATTGGTTATAATGGCTATTAAACTGGGGGGAATTAAATATCTTAGTTACGAGATTAAAGAACAGACAGTGTTGCCTAACAGATGTTTTAAAGGTAAATTGTATTCATTTTATCTGTGTCCCTACATTGTGGCTACAGAAGACTGAGCTAACATTAGCAGACTGGGGGTGGGGAAAAAATTCCTGAAATTTCAGAGTTCTTTTGGGAGATCATGAGTGAGGGTTTACCTACGAATAATGTCACTCATGATAAATTTGCAAGAGTTGACACGTCTGTATAATTTATGTGCTTCAGTTTTGGGCCTGTGCTGAAAAAGCCACAGTGGAATAATGCTTCTTATTTATGTAGCATTTCAGTAAAAGTTTCAAATATGAAGAATGGGTCTTGTGACCACTTCCCAACTGGAAGCCAAGTACTTTGCCAGTTTGTGTTACAATAGAACTGAAATTAACCTCAAAAAGGGCATTCTGGGTTTAAACTGGTGCCTCTTGAGCATCCTCTCCAGTGTCAAATTTGCCCAGATAACAAATAACTTTTTTTCCCCCCTTTGTAGCTCCACTGCCACTCCTCTTCGGATCTGAAAGTAGTTGGGTTCTGTTCTTCTCTCTCTTCTTCTCATACAGCACAGGCCAAATTCTGCCTTGAGTCACACCTAGTTTGAGTAGGCCCATGGCCTTCAAATTCAGTGGTTGGGTAAGTGCAGTTGCACATGTGCTTTAAATTAACAAATAACTCTAAAGATTAAAAAAACCAAAAAACCCTGAAGATTAAGAAAAGTGGAGGATCCAACTTAGATTCAGGTGGGGTGGGGGTGAGTTGCAGCCATAGGGAGCCAAGTGAGCAAGAAGGGGCAGAGGTTTGTATTGGGAGCCAATTGAAGTGTATGCACACTGTGGAGAGGCTGTCAAGCTGGGAAGGAGAAATAACAGGGTCAGGAGCTGTTCGGGAGCTTGGGGGTGGGTAAATAGAGGGCTTTAAATAAGTGAACAGTCCCATTGCATTCAGGTCTGCTACCTCTCCTGTGCCTTTGGACAACTCATTTAGTCACTCCATGCCTCAGTTCAACAGCCATCTGTTACTGTATAGTGGGAATAGAAGCACTGCCCTGTCTCAGAGGGCTAGGAGAATAAATGCATTAAGGAATGTGAGGTGCTCAAAATATTAAAATGATGGGGGGGCGCAGAAATAGCTGATAGACAGACCTAAACCCACCATGTCACAGTTCCCAGGGTGGGGGACAGAGGTAGTCTTGCCAGGGCTGTAAGGAAGGAGATTGGGGCTGGCAGCAGGGCCAAGTGGGTAGAGGTCAGACATACTGAGAAAGAATGCTAATACTAAAAAAGCAGGTGTGGTGATATGCTGAATGCTGGAAACATTAAGTGTTAAGTATCTAGTGTAGTGCAGTCAATTGCCATAGCTGAGCCTAAGTAGTGGAAACATGCACAACTCTTCCATTGATGACCAGCTATTAAAGGGACCCCCCCCCAGCATGGTAGGTCAGGGAATTTGGAAGACCCGACTGTACCTAAGCTGGGGTGACTGAGCTGCAGGGCCAGGGGAGAGGAGAGCATGTGGGACTGGGGAGGCTCCAGAGGACTTAAAGAGGGGGGCTTAAGCTACAGAGCTCTTATCTCTCTTCACCTCCAGGTGGCAGTTGCCATATCAAAAGCAGTAACAGGCAAGCTGAGCTAGAGCTCTAGGGAGGCCTGCCCCTTATCCCTGGCTTCTTAACAGCTGCTGGTGCTGGGAGTAACATTTTCAGCCTCACTGCCCAGCCTCTGCAGCTGCAGCCAGAAACTAAATTGGGGGCACAGCAGCCTTCACCCCAGCAGGTTACATCTATTCTAGCCCTTAGCTTACACCCCTACAAGCCCCAGGAGTCCCTGTGACTGGCTCCCTTCCCTCCACCCTCCCTTCCTATAACCATGCAGTTCTGAGAGAACGGGGATCCCTTTGTGAATTTCCAGCCAGGTAGATTAGGGAACTTGTAAACCCTCACTGCAGCTGGCCTGGGGGTGGGTCCCCTATGCTCAACTTTAGGGGGCCAGAAGAAGGGGTCACAGCTCTCAGCCTTCCCCTTCCTCCTCCCCTCCATCAGGGCTGGAGGCAGCTTTTATTTCCTAGTTCATGACATTGCTAGCCCTTCCACAACATTTGTGATATTGAGGAATTTGCATTTGTGGATTCTGCTGACTTGTAAAAATTCTTTTTTACTCAAATGGGTTGACATTTTATGAAATTTGATTTCGTTGTTGTTGTGGCTTTTCCATGGAATTTTATATGTGGGAAATGTGGTTGCTCTGATGATGTGGCATTGTGTGATCTGTTGTGACACTCATTTCATTTTCAGGATTGTATTGTAAGGTTCAACCAGAAAGAGATTATTAATAATAAAGAATAAGTATGAGTGGATGGGGCTTCAATGACAGATGAGTTGGGTAATAAAAGGAAATACATGTCAGGTGCTGAAAGAGGGGAAAAAAGTTGGCTGTTGAATAGGCAATACGAAAGCAGTCCAGTTCACTGTCCAAAGTCTTAAAGTGAACAAAATGCTATGTTTTTTATTATGTGAGTTTAGTTCCTATAGGGGGCCCCACAGTGGGCCTTCGCCTAGAGCCCCAGAAAACCTACAGCTGCCTCTGGCTACTCGTGCGGATGGGAGAATCCCTCTCTTTGGCATAGGCCACATGTACACTGAAGTGCTAGAGACACAGCTGTGCCGCTGAGCATTTTAAGTGTAAACAAGTCCTAAGTCACATGGTCAGACACTCACTCTGGCTGCGGTGCATAGGAAGCCTTCATTCTCACCTCGGGCATCAAGTGATTAACGCCCCTGCGGCCCATCTGCCGCTCCAGCAGCTGCGGTTCGCTACACAGAGGTGAGTAACCATCGGCTGGCAACCGGGCGCCAGAGCTGAGAGTGGGCCAGGCTGGGGGCCGCTGCTGCAGTAGATCCTGGGGTCACTTGGGATGGAGCTCCTGGGGACAGCTCGTCCCACCCAAGCATCGCCTCCCCACACACCTACCCAGACCCGCCCCACCGGCCAGCCTCCGCGCAGCATGCCTTCTCCATGACAACACAGGGGTGGGACACTTCCGAGAGCGGTAGAGAGGAAGCGATGTTAGTCACCGGGCTGGACGGGCCAGACCAAGGGACAAATTACCTCCAGGCCGAAGACAGAGAACCTTGCGGGTGTGGTCATCCGGCGCCTCGCTCCGCCTACCTGCACCCCTCTCTTCCAGCATTCTGCCCACCACTTCCGGGTGCTGCCCGAGCTCTGCTGTGGGAGCGACGCCCTAGCCGCCCAGCAGAGCAGCCCGCAGGTTCTTGCTAGTTCAGGGCTTGAGCCCATGCATGGGGTGAAGTGGAGCTAGCTGGCAGACTGTAGCTAGATCAGGGTCTGCTGCAGTCTGTCTGCAGAGCAGGCCCTGTGAGGAGGTGAACAGCAGCCCTTACTTGGCCCAGGAGGGAGCTGTGGCTGAGGACCCCATGCCAGCTGGACTGGCCAGGCCACTGGGCACCCTTTCCACTGATTGTGTTACCAGCATGTAGGGTGCAGATGCTTGCTGAGCACCACAGGTGAAAGGTCCCTACTGCTGTCTGAATACCCAAAGGCAATTGTTGCCTTTGAGAACAATCCCAGACGGTGGGATAATGTTTAACAAGGGTATTCCTCCAAAGCTAGGGTTACCAGACATCAGGAAAAAGGAGGACATGTCCTCCTTTTTACCTTCACATCCACTGTCCAGCAGGCATTTTAAAAATACATTATTTTGTCTGGTTTTTTACTTACAGTGTTAAAGTACACTGGAATGCCCCAAACACCCTATTTTTAGGGGGAAGCGTCCCAGGGGTCCCTAAAAACAGAAGAATATTACATTAATACTACATTTTCTCCATGTGTTCTCCAGTGTCCTCCTCTTCATACTTCCCTGTCCTTTCCAGGCTTTGGTATGTGGTAACCCTATCCAAAGCCAATGCACTTCATGATGCTGCTGCCCTGTTCCAAGGCCTCCATGTACATAAGTGATAGGTCAGCATTTTTCCCAGAGGCAAAAGGTGGTTGGACCCTTCAGTCAGGTGCTGCTTTTAACTGAGGTTGTCCCATGATGAAGCTTAAATCTGACTGGTATTAGTAGAGTCCCTGATCAGCAGGGACAGGGATATTCCTAAATCATGAAAAGCAAGGAGTCTTGTGGCACTTAACGACTAACAGATTTATTTATCACATGAGCTTTCGTGGAGAATATCCCACTTCGTCAGATGCTTTGACGAAGTGGGATATTCTCCCACAAAAGCTTGTAAGATAAATAAATCTGTTAGTCTTTAAGTGCCACAAGACTCCTTGCTTTTTTTTGCTTTACTAGACTAACACGGCTGCCCCCTTTGGAATTTTCCTAAATCATTCACCGTCATGCCTTTAGAATCATAGAAGAGGAGGGTTGGAAGAGATCTCTGGAGGTTATCTAGTTCCACCCTGCTACTGAAAGCAGGATCAACTCCAACTAAATCATCCCAGCCAGGGCTTTGTCAAGCCAGGGCTTAAAAACCTCTAAAAATGGAGATTATACCATCCCACCCCCAAACCATTTCAGTGCTTCATCACCCTCCTAGGGAAAAAGTTTTCCTAATACACAACCTAGACCTCCCTGACTATAACTGGAGCCCATTGTTCCTTGTTCTGTCATCTGTCATCACTGAGAACAGCCTAGCTCCATCCTCCCTGGAACCCCCCCTCAGGGAGTTGAAAATTGCTATCAGTTCTTCTCTTCTACATACTGGAAAAAGTCAGTTCTCTCAGTCTCTCCTTATAAGTCATGTACTTCAGTCCCCTAATAATTTTTGTTACTTTCAGCTGTACTCTCCAATTTGTCCACATCCTTCCTATGGGGGGTGGGGGGACGGGGACACGTTCCCCACTACCAAGTGAGTTTCAGGTCTGGGATTCCAGTAGCAACAACCACCGAGATGCACATAGCATAAATAAAGTGTTTTATTAACCCAACAGATTACTTAACTAATACTCTGACAAAATGATATACCCAGAGTTAAACACAAACTAATATAGACAAGTGTTTCCCAAACAGTGTGCCACAGCGCACACATATGCCCTCATGTCTGAGCAGGTGTGCCACAAAATTTTTTGAAAAACCATGCAAAGAGCTCTGGATAGGCTCATTAGCTTATGAATATTCATGAGTTTATTTGGAAGCTATATGGTGGTGTGCCTCAAATTAATTAAAGGTAGCAAGGTGCACGACGGCAGAAAAAATGTTAGGAACCACTGATACAGACAGGCTTACAACCCAATCAGCAGTCAGGGACCCCCTGGCGACTTCAGGCTTCAACTGGGAAGTGATGTCCTCCAAGGCACCCTTCAAGGTCCTACAGCAAAGTCCAGTGAAGTCAGGAAAACAGCCCTCTCCTAGTCACACAGACTGTCTGCTGGGATGTTGATTCCCAGTACCTTTATCCTACAATCTAGCACCTAGATAACTATTTGTTTACTACATAGTTTGGCAGAGTGGAAATGTGTTTAGGGGAGGAGGCCTACATTGCCCTCTGTTGTTATACCATCTCCAAATCCGTTTACCCTACAGGGCACAAAACTGGACACAATACTCCAGATGTGGCCTCACCACAGCCAAATAGAGGTGAACAACTACTTCCCTTGATCCAGCAGGCAATGTGCCTACTAATGCAGCCCAGTTTGCCATTAGCCTTCTTGGCAATAGGGTCATATTGTTCACTCATATCCAACTTCTTGTCCACTGTAACCCCCAGTTCCTTTCCTGCAGAACTTCTGCGTAGCCAGTCGATCCCCAGTCTGTAGCACTGCATGGGATTTGTCTGTCCTAAGTGCAAGACTCTGCACTTATCCTTGTTAACCCTCATCAGATTTCTTATAGCTCAATCCTCCAATTTGTCTAAGTCACTCTGTATCCTATCCCTGCCCTCCAGTGTATCTACCGTTTCCTTCAGCTTAGTGTAATCTGTACACTTCATCCAGATCATTAATGAAGATGTTGAATAAAACTGGCTCCAAGACTGATGATGCTGAGTAAAAACTGACTCCAAGACTCACCCCTGGGGTATGGTTGAGCCTGATGATCTAGCTAGCTTTCTGTCTATAGCAAGTGTGGCCAAACTGCAGCTTGAGAGCCACATGTGGCTCTTGAATGAAAAATTGTGACTCCCAGAAGAACGTCAGCAAATCAGTTTAGGAAAGTAGCCCCAGCCTAGGAGATCAGGATGGGTCAGGACCGTGGGGAGAAGTGTGGCATGGTCAGGATTTTAAAAAACTCGCCACTGGCCTGCAGTCTTCTACATCAAGCAGCAGCTAAGGTTTTACTGTATGGGCCTAATTTTCATGGTAACCTTAAGTAATTATTAGAATCTGACATTAATAGGATCAATATTTGTCCTCTTTTTATAATAGAATTAAAGTGTGCAATGAATTTTTGGAGTAATTTTGAGTAGGTAAAAGTATATGGCTGTAGGCCTCTGTGCAGCTCTCAAAGGTTTAATAATCAACTTGTGTGGCTCTTGAGTTCCAGAATTTTGGCCACCCCTGGTCTATGGTGTATGCATCCAACTCATACTTCTTTAACTTGTTGGCAAAAGTACTGTGGGAGACCATATCAAAAGCTTTGCTAAAATCAAGTTCTTCTTTGAGTGCTGCTCAGATGCATTCAATATTAGGTGTCTATGTGCCACAGCACACAGAAGGTCCTAGGTTCAATTCCTAGGGGGTTGGACTCAATGATCTCATGAGGTCCCTTCCAGCCCTATGATTTGATTGATTGATTGGTTGGTTGGGAGCATTTTTGCCCTAGGCTGTCAGAGCGGGGTTGGCAGCCAATGCCCCCTCTGGCCACTCCCGTGGCTATAGATACGGCCCCGACCGTGACCCTCCCCAGTTCCTTTTTCTGCCCTCAGCAATGGTTTTGCAACAGCCCTGTCCTTGTGATCACAAGTGCCTGTTGTTACTTCCTTGTGTGAACCGCCCATTTAAGCTGGAGGACCTCTTCATGGATATCGTTCCACCGAGAACCAGATCTTCCGTGCTTCGTGTGAGTCCAGAGCCGGAACATCGCTCCCAACAGCCACCACAGATGCTGGGCTTTAAATCTGCGGTGCCTTGGGTGTCCCACCAGGCTACCGACTGCTCGCTCTGTCAGTCCTTTGAGACAAGGACACTCAAAGACAGAGAGCAAAGGTGCCATGCATTGGTCTTAGACCAAGCGCAGCAGCCTGTCCCTGAAGAACTGGGCTGCCTTCAGCATCAGCGCTGGCACCACGTGCCAGATCAGCACCGGAGCCATCTCAGCTGCTGCTCCCCTGTGGAGCAGAAGAGGTGATCAGCACCGACTGCTCCCAGCCAGGCTACTCTTGGCACTGTGAAGAGGAAGCAGTGCAGATTCCTACCACCCTGGAGGTGTTCGAGGCGGCGAAAGCCCTGCTGCTTTTGCTCACACCCATGCTGCCAAAGCCTCTTAAAAAGAGAGGAAACCCCACCTTCTTCTTGGGGAAATGGTCCCTTCATGAGCAGCACCACTCTCTGATGCACAGCACGGCACTGAGCTCCCCAGCACCGAGGGAAGAAGCTGCACAGAAGGCCCCAGGTGGTACCACTCTAGGCCAGAAGCGCAGGAGGCAGTGCTCTGTCTCTCCTTGGTGCTGTAACACCTCTGTTTCTCCAGTGCCTTCTACATGGCCCAGTGTTGAACCTCCTGCATCACGAGAAAGCTCTTGCTCACCAAGCGTGCAGGAGATCACCCTGTCCAAGAAAGCTCGTTTCCAGTACTGTCCCAGTGAATGGTCAGTGCTAAGAGAGGTCTCTCCTCAGCATTCCCATCGTGGTACTGTGGTGCCTGTTATAATAAACCTGGATAGGGAGTTAAACCCTAGGCCTGGTTCCTATAGAGAGGGCATCACAGCCCATTTTCATCTGCTGCACAGGATTGCTGCACACACAGGCCTAGAGACCGAACCAATTGGGGGGACCCAGGACCCCCTATTCGATCTGGGTGTTTCATCTCCCCTGGATGCAGTAGCAGCACCCTTGCACCCTAGCTTGCTGGGACTGGCCAGATCCCAATGGCAATACCCTGCCTTGATTTCCCCTGTGTCGGATGTATCAGCTCATAGGTACCAGGTCCCACTGGAGGACTTTTCCTTCCTCTCTTGCCACCCCAATCCAAGCCCATGAGTAGTCGAGGCCATCCTAGGAGGAGGGGTAGAACCTTCTTCAGACCCCATACTAGATTCTAGAGAAGCCAGACATTTGGAAATCTTGGGTAGGAAGGCGTATTTGACCTCGGCTTTCCAACTGTATATAGCAGATGTGGCCAAACTGCAGCTCACGAGCCGCATGTGGCTCTTTAAAGAAAATTTGTGGCTACCCGGAAAGCGCAGCAGGGAAGGGCAGCATGTCGGGAGCCAGGGGCGAGAAATTTGCAGTGGTCGGGGACAGCAGAGAGGCGGTGGCAGGATGAGAGCCGGCAGCGGAGGAGCAGCATTGTGAGAGCTGCAGGAAAAAGCAGCATGGTGAGAGCTGGGAGGGGAGGGGCAGCACTGTAAGAGCCAGCAGGGAAAGGCAACCTGCTCAGTTAGGTGCTAGACAAGCACTCAAATGCAGTAACTGCCAGATTCTGCTGTTTACGCACACTATTAATTCTACCCTCCTTGCCTGTGTGCATTATGATACAGTCTTTAATTACATCAGTGCATGATTTTTTAAAATACTTTTCTTTTTTTATATTGTTTTCTGGGTAAATACTTTTAAAACTGGCAACATAAATTGATCAAAAACAAGTCTACAATGAACTACAGATAAATGATGATAATTAGCAATTTAAACCTGAAAAGCAATTGTAAATTAATTTTCTTTTTTAAAAATCAGCTGGCATTTCCAGATATTGTAATACAATGCAAAATTATTTCTCTTGTATTTCTATTTTGAGAATTAAATAAGGATCATCAGAAATGACTGAAAATTGACACAAGTGTTGCATCCAAAACCACTGACTACTGTCAAAAGGTTATTAAAAAAACTCTCTATTTAAAGAATGTTACGAGTACTTATTATGGATCATGGTTCATTTTCAGCATGCAAAATGATTTAGACTTAAGATAGACCACCACTACTGAAAACTGGCTTTAGAAAAAAAGTTCCTTAACTCCATTGAACAAGTGTGCCTGAGACATCAGTATGTCATCTGTTTGTAGAAGGAACTGCTGGCACATTTATTTTATAAAAAATTTTTAATTAATATAACTAAGTCAATTACCAAGATAATTTACATTCACTGCAAAGTTCAATAGCAGCACTGTACTTCTACTGATTAAATAGCATTCAATATGTATTAATTCTTTTTGTTGTATAGTCAAAATCTTTTTGTATTTCAGTGGAGTCTTCATGAATGACTCTATGGGTATCTGAGCCCATTAGACAAGAGGGTAGTTGTTGTGAAGGGCTGAGGATGGAAAATTGTGTTGTAAACTTTCTGAAAAAAAAGTCTCTCACCAATAAAGATTTTACTTTGCATTATAAAAACCAAATACTGATATTTAGAATTTATACAGGGCCTGACCCCAAACTGAATAAACTCAATGGGATTTTTCCATAGTCTCTTCTGTGCATGGATTCCAAAGCACTTAGTGAAACAGGCTCTGATCTTGCACTTTCTGTTGATCTGTTGTGATTCTGAACAGTTGAAAAGGTGTCTCTGTGTGCATCTTTTCACAGGATTAAGATGAGAGCAGTATTTTCCCTTACTATTACTCTCATTTTAAAATGAATTGTGTCTGAGTCCTCAGACCTTTTGTCCATGAGTATTTTAGTGAACAAGTTTACTGGCAGAAATGTTGGCAGGGAAGCAGGGGCATGGTAGATGCCAGGATGGAGTTGGAGGCAGAAGTGCAGCATGGTTGGGGAGAGCAGAGAAGCAGCAGCGTGGTAAGAGACAGCAGGGAAGTGGCAACGGGGGGGTGGGGGAGAGAAGCGTAGCATGGTCAGAGAAGCCATAGCATTTTTAGGTTTTTCTCATAGGCCCTAATGCAGCGTATTCATTGTTAAAGTAAAATCATGTTTTACAAGTCCTAAACATGATGTGGAATACTAAGAAATGAAAATACAAAGGAGAAAAATATAAAACTGAACATAGATTACTTCCAATTTTTGGCACAACTTACTGCTGTGAAGCATCATATTCCACAATGAAATTGAAAACATTGTGCAATACTTAGAGATCAGCATCTCAGAGAGTTTTTGCCTGCTGCATTGACAAGTTGCCGCCCAGATTTTTTAAAAAAAAACTTGCCACAAGCCTGTAGTGTTCTACATCTAGCAACAGCTAAATTTTTACTGTATAGGCCTAGTTTCATGGTAATCTTAAATAATTATTAGAATCTGACATTAGTGGATCAATGTTTGTCCTATTTTTACAATAAAATCAAAGTGTGCAATGAATTTTAAGCTTAGTAATTTTGGAGTTGGTAAAAATATGTGGTTATATGCCTCAGTGCGGCTCTCAAAGGTTTAATAATCGACTTGTGCGGCTCTTGAGTTCCATAAGTTTGGCCACCCCTGGTACATAGCAAACCACAAAGCACTGGTGGCTAAATATACTACTAACATCTGGGATTACCTAAAGAGATTTTCAGACCTCCTCCCCCAAGATCAGAGGGAAGATTTTGAGTCCCTTCTTGAGAAAGGATCCCTGGCATCCTGTGACACACTCCTAGCGGCTTGGGATGCCACGGACAAGCAAGCCAAGGAGTCGCCACAGCCATTGTTATGAGGCGCATGGCGTGGCTTAATGAAATTGGCCTACCTTAGTCCACTCAGCAGCCATACAGGACCTTTGATTTGAAGAACAGTCTTTGTTTGCAGAGAGCTTGGACGCCCTCCTAAGCAGTGCTAGGGACCCCAGGTCAGATTTCTGGTCCCTCGGAATGCTCCCCTCCCAGACACGAAGCTGCCCTGTTAGTACTCATCATCTTAGGGAGTGTGAGGTACCCTGATTGACTGAGCAGGGGTATGACCTGCTAGTGGCCCCAAAATAATGTGTACACAAGGCTTCCCATCTTAGTCCAGTGGACTACCTCCCTGAATGTACCACAACTTCCTCGGAGAGGGCCTGCCAAAAATCATCAGACAGCCTCACTCTGTCCCTAGAGAGAAATTATCCAGTGTTATCAAGAAGGGCTTGTCGTTCGGTAAGAACGGCTGAACAATCTCCCTGTCCCTCCACACCCCACATTATAATAGGTCGCTGGACCAGGGACCTCTGTATTTCTATGGGCGAGTGAAGCCTCATCTCGGCGCTGTATGCCCAATCCAAGGTTTCTGTTCCCAGCAAACTCTGCAATCTTCTTGGCAGATATGGGCAAATTGCCTCCTCCACTGTCTGCTTTCCACCTCCCTGTTGGTGCTTGGGACTGGCCCTCCAAGACCCTTCTTTCATTCCTATCTCTTTCTAGCTATTCTCTTCATTTCTAAATTTTCTCTTCCGAAATATACATTGTTTTGTAGCCTTGCCTGTTAGCTTAGTGAGGGCATGGCAAAGATCCAGCCAAGCCACAGGTCAGAGCTCAATTACAAGGGAAAAGCCAATAAACTGTGTGTTGCTAAGGGGCTGCTGGGTCTGAGGTAGGACTCCAAGTAATGTATGATTGACCCTGCACATACTTTGGGTGCTCAACAAAAGAAGCAAGGAGTCCTGTGGCACTGAAAGACTAACAGATTCATTTATCACCTGAGCTTTCGTGGGAGAAAATCCCACTTTGTCAGATGCTTATGCGATAAATAAATCTGTTAGTCTTTCAAGTGCCACAGGACTCCTTACTTCTTTTGCTGAACTAGACTAACACAGCTGCCCCTTTGGAATTTGGGTGCTCTATGTGCTTACATCTGCAATAATCTCAGCAGGAGCAAAGTCCTGCTGTATTACACAAAGGCGCCTGCTGTATTACACTCCTTTGTAATGTTACCTCATCTGTTGACATCACAAAGAGCTGCTGGTCACTCCTGTGGTCATTTCCCATTGCCTTCAGCACTCCTTGGGAGTGTGCAGCACCATAATCAGGAGGCACAGCACTATTGAACGATAGGGAATGGAAGTGACAAGGTACCAGTTCTCCAGGACAGCCAACAACTCTCAGGAAAGGTAAAAGTAGAACATTTTGGTGGTGGTGGGGAGCTGCTATAACAAACCTGCAGAGTTGCGTTTGTCAATTCTAATGTCAGCCTACAGTTAGCCACTGAAATCCCCATTTAGGTGCCTTAAATATCTGTTTTAGATACCTCAGTGCAGCTGTAGTCAACTGTCTATGTTCTGAAAATGCAATCACTCTCTGAAACATACAGAGCATGACACAGATCAGAGGAATACTTTGTCAGAGGATTGTATGCTGAATTGAATGGTTAATATTTTAAAATAAAAAGATGTTTGACTGAGCCCTTTTTTCATTGTAATAATTATGCTGAGAAAGTCAGTTATCTAGCAAAATTTTCATCTGTGGGATCCTAGAAAGCTTTGCAAATAATAAAGAGAAAATTACTTTCATCAGAAAACTACCAGATAGAGTGTACTTATTACATCATAAAACCATGGCATTAAACAAGCCTAGGAATGCTGAGTCCAGTGCTGTGGAGAACTTCTGTTGACCCCAATGAAAATTCTGTACAAGGAGAGTTTGTCAGATCAGATTTTCTAGCTAGCGCACGTGTGTGTGGGTGTCATGTGTTCAGGGGTGTCCCTGGCACTGGGCACTCTGAGGCATGTGCCCCGAACCCCAGGGCCCAGCCGCCCGTGGCCGCAGCGGCCCCATTCCTGGCCGGGGATCCGGGGCCTGGTCGCCGGCGGCCGTGGCACCTGACCACGTCCCTGGCCGGGGATCCGGGGCCTGGCTGCCCGTAGCGGCGTGGCGGCGCCTGGCCCCGTCCCCGGCTGGGGATCCGGGGGCTGCGGGCTGAGGGTGGGGCCTGCGGGCCGGGGGTGGGGCCTGTGCCCATGCCCCAGGTCTCTCACCCAGCCAGCAACACCCCTGCGTTTTTTACATCAGTCCCACGTTCTCATCTGAACCAGCATAACTAGCGTGGATTCACTGCACTGCCAGCACTAGCCCCCTGTCTCATGTACCAAGGGCACCTTTCTGTAGTGTACACTCTGCATAGATAGACCACAAGGACCAAGTACAACAGGTCTCCCTTCCTCTCTTTGGCCCTGATCCTATGAAGTAGAGTGTAAGCTTCAGCATCAGGTGACTTGGGAGGCACTCAGCATCTCACAGGACTGAAACTCTCCCAGGCAAACACACAGAAAGGCAATAGACAAAGGGAGAAGGTCCACACATACCATTCCGTCATTTTTGTCTCTGATGTCCCTGACATATGTGTTTCTTTATGGAATAATGTATCTGGGGTTCTGTTTCCAGGGTTCTAGCTCATTTCAGTAATGTATTGCTAGTGCTGGACGAGATGCCCAACTTCCCGGAAGAGCTCCAAGGGGCAAAGAAAGGGATGCTGTATCTCACACAGTACAAAGTAAGAATCCAGACATCAAATCTAACTACTTATGTCATGCCCAACAATGCACTTAGCAAACTACAAGAGCCATAATTCAGCCAAACACACTGAAAGTTAGTCTGTGGTGCAATAAACCTATGACACCACTGGAGCAAACTGCCTGGCAGCTGAAGGGAGGAGCACTGGTTGTAGGGTAGACAAGGATGTCCTTAGAGAGAGACAAGGGGGGGGGGGCCCTGTGCTGCCCTGCCATGAGCAAGGCAGCATGGGGTCCACACTGCTGTCCACACCCCTGCTCTGCTGCATTTGAAACAGAGCCAATGGCAGGAGGAGGGTCCAGGAGCATGAAACCGGCCTCTGCTCTGGGCCAGCCCACCCCACCCCCAGGACGGAACAGCCAGCCCAGGGGTGGAGCGGGCCAGCCCAGAGGCCAGGCTCCCACTCTTGCTCCTCCCCTGGGCCAGCTGTTTTGCCCTGGGGGTGGGGAGGGCCAGCCCAGAGACAGGGCAGGAGAGCAGAACCCAGCCCTTCTGGGCCAGCCCGACCTGCCCTGCCCCCCAGTGTGGGGGGTCCCCCACAGGCCAATTGGCCCTGGACCCCACACCCACCTAGGGATGGCCCTGAGGGTAGAGGAGTGAATCCCAACCTTTTCAGTAACGTGGCACGCTTCAATGAGACAAACAATTTCACACCACACCCACTTTTTTCAGCGCAATTGATTTCCCATAAATGTCACATTTACTATAGTTACAGTCCTACTAGAGAGGTTTGCAACATAGCACATGCAATAAGCTAAATAAAAAAAGATCAAATGCACCAACACTAGAAGGGGTTTGCTGGTTTAATTAAACTTGTAAAACCTAGGTAGCCTAGAGCAGGCCTAATTTGCTATTACCCAGCATGAAACAACTGCTATGATTTTGTTCTCTGTGTGTTGTCTTCTGGAGGCAGCTGCTATCTTGTGTTAATTTTGGATGCAGCCTGTTATACAGACACTGACACCATGCTCTGAGTCTGTCCTGGAGACTTTACTTTTGTTCCTTTTTGTTTTGTTGGTTTCTTTTCACGCACTTTTAAAAAAGTCACTCCTACTGAATGTTTGGCTGCCCTTTGCCAAGGGAAAAAATAGGATAATGGTATTCCTTAATATCTCTCTCCTCCCTGCTCCATCTCCATGTCTCATAGTGGTTCTCAAAAACATTTTGTATTGTAACCCCTTTCACAAAACAAGCCTCTGAGTACGACCCCTGGTCCCTGTGAGTGTTGCCCTATTGCCTTTACCCCCTTGGAGTCTCCACTTCCTCTTCACCCAAAACCCTGCAGGATCTGAACTTGCCACTCTTTGTCCCCTAGCCCCTGCGCTGTGCCCCCTTTGCCCCTAAACTCAGCACCCACCTGGAGAAACTGACCTGCATGTACTGAGCAGCTGGTGTTGCAGCTTACTGCCCCCTCCAATACTGTTCCTCTGTGGACCCCAAGGGGCTGTGAGTAGGGTTGGGGGAAGCAAGGCTTCCTGCCCGCAGGTCACTTTCCCCACCTGGGCAGCCGCGTAAAGGGAGGGCAGAGAGCAGCAGCTCCTGATGCATACTTCACAGCACTGTCCAGGTGGGGAAGGTGATCTGAAGGCAGGGATGGCTGGCCTTTTGCGTCTCTCTCCCCCACCCCCACATACCATGAGGGGGGGCACAGAGGAACGCTGGGGGTATGGTGAGCAGTATCTGTGTCATCACTCATTCCCCTCCCCATGTTCCTCTACCAGGAAGAAGCAGCGAGGCTCACTGCCTTGGGGCTCACAGCTCTTGATCTTCACATAACCATGTTCTGACACCCTGAGGGGCTGCAACCCCCAGTCTGAGAACCAATGTATTAATTATTCCAGAGGGCAGGTATCATCATGAATGTATTGTTGCAAAGAGAGGATATTCTATTTCCTCACGGGAGTGGTGAGATTCATGGATCTTTTAATCTTCCGGGGAGGAGATTCCCCATGAGTCGGCTGGCAGCTGAAAAATTTCCATTTCATACTTCCATAATTCTTGCTTTTTCATGGACAATTCCATTCTGCCAGTGAGCAAAGCTGTTATAGCAAGCCTTGACAAAGCTGCCTCATACTTAGGGGCTAGCCCAACAACTGAGGGAACCCCAGGTGTGAGGCAGTGAAGGAGCTCCCTGATACCTAAAGACCACCCCTGCTGCTGCCACTACTGGTGGTAGTGCAGAGTGTACAGAGTCCACAGCTGCCAAGAAAAGCTGCTGCTGGCAGCACTTTCTGCAGTGGTGGGGGAGGGAGAGAGACACAATGGGGTTGAAAATGTAAGTTCTGCTGCCTCTTTTTTTAGGCTCCAGGGATATTCACCTCCCTGACTGCAGGACTGTTGCTGCCCCAGGGAAATACCCTGGCCATGGGCCCTGCCCCCATGGCCACGATTCTCTGCTCAGGCTCGATCCAGCCTCAGGCTCCTGCCACCGCCAGCCTGGCCCCAGATCCCTGGCCGGGGTTGGGGCCAGGAGAAGCAGCAGTGCCGCAGGTGGCCTGGCTTGGGACTGGGCTCGGAGAGGCAGGTGCCGCTGCCAGCAGCCAGGTCCTGGATCTTCAGCTGGGGCTGCGTCCAGGAGAGGCAGGGTCTGCCTTGGACACTTGGGGCACTGGTGCTGGGGCTCGGGGCACATGCCTGATATGCCAAGCACCAGCAACGCCCCTGCCTGACTGCCTCAGTGTTGCTAGGTGCCAGGGGCAAAATCCTGGGTGCCATGGCAACCTGGCTTCTGGGATTTGTTGAGTCCTCTGTTATCATAACTACTGTTGCCAGGGAGCGGGGTGATCCCTGAAAGGGCAAGCAAGGCCCATCCCACTGAGTGCCCTGAAAATCAGCATGAAGCCCAAGAACTTTTTAGGAAAAACTTTCTTACTAGGAGGATGGTGAAGCATCGGAATGGGCTACCTAGGGAAGTGGTGGCGTCTCCATCTTTGGAGATATTTAAGGCTTGGTTAGACAAAACCCTGGCTGGGATAATTTAGTGAGAGTGGTCCTGCTTTTTTGGCAGGGGGTTGGACTGGATGACTTCATGAGGTCCCGTCTAACCCTCTGATTCTATGAACTTGCAGAGGGACCCAGAGCAGAGGTCTGTGTTGGTCTCAACTGTTTAGCTGCATGTTGCTTATCACCTCCAGCATTGGCGCCTCCCTAAGTTCTCTCTCTTCCCTTTCTGATCCCATCCCCCAAATAAGCAATGAAGCTCAAAGCAATAAACTTCCTGAACCAGTTCTTTTCTCTGTCTCCCTAGATGATATTCCAGCACAAGGACAAAGGCTCCACAACCATCCGCCTTCCACTTCAGCTTCTGGGGAACTGTGTGATAGAGGATCTGAGCTCCAGACAGCAGTATATAAAAGGGATTGTTAGTATGTATCATCATACCTTTCCATACCCAGAACCTTACTGGTGCCATGTCACACTTACTCTGAGTGAGGAGAAGAATTTGGATGTTAACAGCTATTACCTGTGTGGCTGTAGAGAGGCCCACATGCGGGCGTACTGACCATGAGAAGGCCATATCCAGATGTGATTTTGATGACCACTTTAAGCAGGGCCTGTATTATTCATCATGAATATAAAACCAGGATTACATCTGATTGCCAGGGAATCCGAACCAAGCTCCCCTGAGATAGGCTAAAGGCAGCAGAAGCCCTCTCCTAGAAATAGGAAATGAGGGATGGGATAAAACCACCAGGTTGTTCATACACCTTGGATTAAGCAGCAACCATTTTCAGTTGGGTCAGAAAATACTTCACTCACATACACATACATCCCTAAAAAAAAAAAAAACCCACAGAGGCTATTTACCTAGGTCAAATTTACCTGTCTAATTGGATGTCAATGGGTTTTCCTGCACACAGTAGAAAAATCATTATCAGTTCCTCATAGTTAGTTAGGTCCAACTCCTGTTGGTTTCAAAGAGAATTACATGCCTAAATATCACTGAGGATCTGGGCCTAAGTAGCTACTTACAGCAGATGATCTGGACTCAGGTCTCCTGTGGTCTAGCCCCAGCTCCACCACCTACTCACTGGGTATTGCCGCAGATACCTTTTAAATAGAAATAGTGGTTATGATGAGGAAACAGGGAAATAGAGCAAACTGCTGACAGGAAATTTCTCTGCTGGAGGAACATCTCCTGTTCTCACTGTAATCTCACCCATTTAGCTTCCAGTCAAGGAGTTCTCACCTTCAAATTCATCTTCCAGCATGGAGCCACAGATTGCCTGAATATGATCAAAAACCTGGCTTCAGCAGGTAAGGCTCCTGATAGCTCTGTATAATGCCAAAAATCCTGGTGGTTGTTTTTATACCAGCTGTGGCCAAACTGCAGCTCGGGAGCCACATGTGGCTCTTGAATGAAAAATTGTGACTCCCAGAAGAACATCAGCAAATCAATTTAGGAAAGAAGCCCCAGCCTAGGAGTTCAAGAGGGGGTCGAGACGGTGGGGTGAAGTGCAGCATGGTCAGGGATGACAGGAGAAGTGCATCATGATTGGGATTTTAAAAAACTTGCCACTAAGTCTGCAGTCTTCTACATTCAGCAGCAGCTAAGGTTTTACTGTATAGGGCTAATTTTTGTGGTAACCTTAAATAATTATTAGAATCTGACATTAGGATCAATCTTTGTCCTCTTTCTACAATAAAATTAAAGTGTGCAATTAATTTTAAACTTAGTGATTTTGGAGTAGGTAAACATATATGGCTATATGCCTCAGTGCGGCTCTCGAAGGTGTATAATCAACTTGTGTGGCTCTTGAGTTCCGTAAGTTTGGCATCTCCTGTTTTATACACATGGCAGGAAGGCAAGGTCCCAGCTCCAAAGGGCTTACAACATATGTTCCAGATTCCGGTATGTCTCATTTCATTAAACAGTATCTTATTCCAGCAGCAGACCTAGTGAAGCTAACAGGACTACTTGTGAAGCAAGGTGCTTCCACATCAAAATAAGGTCACCACAACAGGACCATAAAAGGGCAGTACAGACAAAGGATGTAAGGAACAGGGATGCAATATAAAAGCCAAATGATTTATCAGGGAGTTTGGTACAGGCATTGTGTCTCTTGTTTGTATTGGGCATAAGGAGTGGTGTTGATTAGCTGTTACAAGTTAATAGTCCAGACCAGATGTAGGACAGCTATGGAGCCTGACTCTATACTATTAAGAGTCTTTAGAAAATCAATGGGAGTCAAGTGCCTAAACGCCTTTGAGAATATGGGCCTGACTACCTTGTGTACAATATATCGATGACTTTATTCTGCCAGCACCATTGACATAGGGCACTATCATCCCAAGTGAGTGATCCTTTCCTCTTTCTTCTTCAGCCAGGAAGAGATAAAATTCTGTGGCTCTAATAAGCCATGTCAGCACTCGCTCATGCTGCTCAAGAATATTGCTTCAGTCCCATGGTCAGAACCCCTCTGATCACCTGCTGTACACAAGTTCTTTGCTTCTTGCTAAAAGAACTGGTGCAGGTACTCGCGTAGGTGCTGCTTCCAGTGTCTCATAACCTTTGCAGTGCAGAACTCCAAGGGTATGTCCACACGAGTCTTTGATTTTGAAACAACACTGGTTGTTTTGAAATAAAAAACTGAATGTCCACATGGTGTTTTCTTATTTCGAAATGACAGGCTCTGTCATTTTGAAATAGGAACCATCATTCTGAAACAGCTGAAACCCCATTCATTTCGAAACAGCTGTTATTTCAAAATAACGCTGTTTGGACACGTTGTTTCGAAACACCACCATTGTTTCTAAACAACTGTTTTGAAACAACATATCCAAACGGCCTTATTTTGAAATAACCATTTTGAAATAACAGCTGTTTCGAAAGCAGGCTTTCCCTTAATTCAAATTAACATTTTCTTAATTTGAATTAACTTATTTCGAAATAAGGACTTTATTTCGAAATAACTTATTTCAAAATAATGATGTATGTGTGGATATAACCTTAGAGATGATGAAGTTTCACGAAGATTGTGTAGACTATCCATCCAGCTATTTAACACTCCAAGGACTGATGAATTGGGTGGATTTTCCATCCTCCTGAATAAAGTTGGGCCCAGATCCACACAAGCATTTAGGCTCCTAGCCTCCACCAATTTCAACAGAGAGACAAGGTGGGGGATGGAATATCTTTTGTTGGACCAACTTCTGGTGGTGAAGGAACTGAGCTTTTGAGCTGACTCAGAGTCTCCTCTTTTGCAAACCCCAAGGCAGAAGAGGTCTGTATATGAAAAGCTATGTCACTGCCGCTATGCCAGCATGACACTGTGGTGCAGATACAGCCTGCATCAATGGAAGCAGACAGGGTATTCTGTCAGTACAGGAACACCAGCCTCCTCCCTGAATGACAGTAGCTACAGTAGTGGAAGCATTCTTTCATACACTTGTGGGTCTACAGTGGGGGTTATACATTGGGATAGCACAGTGGCCAAGGCTGTTCTTTCTATACACACCTAACCAACATAGCTTCACTGATCCAATTTTTCCACACTGTTAACTCTGGCTCTTAACATACAGATCCTCTCCTTCAGTGGTTCTCAACCTTTTTAAGTATGAGGACCCCTTTTTAACATCAAAAAATTTCATAGACCCCAAATGGTAACAGTTGTTATCAGGGACTGACTTCAGGCAGTGGTGCTTCAGAAGGGCAGTGGAGGACCTGGCCCCTGCCTGCTCCCAAATGGTGGGGACATATCCAAGGTGAGGCTACTCACAGTGGGCAAATACAATTCATTTAGAATTTTAGAGCCCTTTCCAACATGAACCGCTGGCCAGCAGTGACTGGGCCAGATGTATTCACGGATCCCCTGCAATAACTCGGTTGACCCCCAGGGGTCCCCAGACCCCAGCTTGGGAACCACTGCTCTTCCTAGTACTGAGCTACACTGCATTTTCCACCTCCTGTTCCCCTACCTGACACTGCTTAGCACAGGGAGAATTTGACAGTGTGGTTTGTCCATATGTTTAATTAAAGGCTTTTCAATTTTGCCTGGTTAGAACCTGGAATCTTTTGAGTTTTTATCTCTGCTTGATCACTGCCTTCCTTTCCCTGTACCTTAGTTCAGTTCTCAGGAAAATCAGTCCAAAAGTGACAGTGCCTGTAATGATCTTGAGGGTTCATTAAAGATGATACTACTGAATGAGTAAGGAATAGAGCTTTAATCATACAGACAGGTATCCGGGTGTGTACCTGGGAGCGGCCATGTTAAATCTTCTCTGGGGTACGTCTCCCAATTTACACAGCACTGGCCCATGCTAGGGAGTGTCTCTAAATTCACAGCCTTCTACAAGCATATTGCTACATCTTTCCCCCTAAGGAAAAGAAATAAACAGTTAGATACATATAAAACCTAGCTAATAATACATGCACTAACATCTAACAACACAAAACAGCTATCTGAAAAAAAAAAAAACATGCAGAAGAACAGTCCATAAACCCAGGATATGAACTACCTAGAGAGGAGAGGTTACTAGCACATCACTCTCAAGTGAGTCTTTACCACCCACTTCCCTTACATATCCCAGCAAGTAAGTCTCTATGAGTCTTTTTGGACGTTTGATGACTCAACTAGATCTTCTCAGTACTGGCCCTTCGTTCAGGTCTGAATTCTCTTGTTCCCTGATGGTTTCATTACCATGTATTAAAGATATTGGATCAGTCAGGGGAGGCATGCCAGAATCTACCTCAACTTCCACGGTGTTGGAACTTTCTGGAATAAGGCGTAGATCCTGTCGATTACATCGAAATGTGTCCCCTTGATCTGTGTGGACCACGTAAGACCGTGGATGCAACTGTTTTTTAATAGTACCTCTTTGTCCCCATGTATTAGAGGAGTGATTCCTCAGGCACACTCTATCTCCTGGGTTAAGGGATGGAAGATCACAAGCCCTTCTATCAAAATAATATTTCTGCTTCCACTTCTGGTTTTCTTTCATCTTCCAGATGTTAGCATTGTTCTTAGATTGCAGCAATTTATCAGTAATAGGTAAATTAGATTTGATCCTTCTTCCCATTAACAGCTGAGCTGGAGAAAAGCCATTGTCCAGGGGTGTCCTTCGGTAGACCGGCACTGCTGTATACAGATCACCTCCACTTTCAAAAGTCTTTTTCATCAGGTTCTTTACTGTCTGTATAGACCTTTCCACCAGTCCATTTGATTGGGGATAATTTGGACTGGAGGTTTCATGATGAAAATCCCAATCTGAGGCAAATTGCCTGAATTCTGCACTTGAAAATTGTGGCCCATTGTCGCTGAAGACCTCATCAGGAATTCCATGTCTGGAGAAAATTCCTTTCATGCCAGTGATCACTGAATTATTATTAGTACTGTTCAGTGTGCAAATTTCTGGATACAACGAGTAATAATCAGTGACTATTAAGTAATCCTTGGAATGCCAGGTAAATAAATCCACACCTACCTTCTCATAAGGTCTCTGTGGAACAGGATGGGGTCTCAGTGTCTGCCTGTTGGCATGGCCTGTATTTCAAGCATGAAAAGCAGTTTTTTACCACATTGGTAATGTCATGATTGATCCGCAGCCAATACATGACCTCTGATGCTCGTTCTTTGCAATTCTCAATTCCTAAGTGACCTTTCATGAATCTTCTGTAACATTTCTTTTTGGAGGCTCTGTGGTATTACAACCTTACCACCTTTGAAAATCACCCCATCTACCACAGTCAGTTCATGTCTGCAGTTCCAATAGTCTCTTATACTTAGGGACCAACTGCTTATTATTTCAGGCCACCCTTTAATTATCACCTCTTTGAGGACTCCCAATGATTCATCTTTCTCAGTCTCTTCTATTATGTGTTGCAGTCCTCTGTTAGTTATGGGATTTGCGCTCACAATCATATCGACATAGGCTTGCACTTCTGTTTCCAGTGTCTTGTCAGGTACCATAGGTGCTACTGCTCTGGAAAGTGCATCTGCTGTGAACATAAATTTGCCTGGTGTGTAGGTCACCAATAATTAAGGTAGTCATTTAGTGGTTTGTTAAATAATGCAATCAAGGGCTTGTGATCTGTTTCAACTTCCGCTCTCTGTCCATAAATGTACCTGAAACAGGTCCTGATATTCTTGAAGGAGTGTCTCATAGCCAGATGCAGCCCTATCTTGTAGTGAGAGCACCCTTTTTACCAGATTCAGTTTCTCACAGGCGGCTAGGCCCAAAATTGGTGTCACCTCCTGTGGCACTACAATGAAAGGCAGCCTGTACATGGTGTTCTTATGGTTAACACTAGCGACGCAGCATCCCTGCACAGGTATATTTGTTCCAGAATACCCAGTTACTTTTATGTTTGTTGGTCCCAGCTTGGGTCTTATTCTCAGTCTCTCATAATCTTGTGTAGACAGAATGTTAACCTGAGCTCCTGTGTCTAGTTTCAGAGGAATGATTGTTCCATTCACTGACAGAGGCACTATCCAGTCCCTCTCACTAGGTTTACTTGATCCCAGTACGTCTAAAAAGCACTCCTCAGTCTCACTGTCAGTAACTAAATGCACTTGATTTTTGCGCCTTTGGGATCTGCAGCAGTTTGCAAAATGATTACGTTTCCCACAGTTATGACAGAGTTTCCCATAGGCAAAACACTGTTTGGGACCATGCCGTGATCCACACTTGCCACAAGACTGTCTGGACTCAGTCTTCCTGATAGCAGGGGTTGGTTCCACATTGTGATTTGAACCACTCTGGCTACATGCTGTTTGTCTAAGTGCATGCACTGTCCCTTCTGGTGAATTCAGCTCTTTTACTTGTGTTTTTACCATTTCAGTGGCCCTACATATTTGAAGGGTTTCATTCAAAGAGATCTCTCCCTCTCTGAGCAGTCTTTCTCTTAACACATTGTCTGTAATGCCACAAATGAGTCTGTCTTTGATCAGAGACTCTGCCAAGCCACAAAAGTTACAGCTTTTACTGAGTTTCCTTAATTCTGTAGCATATTGGTCTATGGTGTTATCTGGTTTTTGCATGCATGTAAAAAATCTATGCCTCTCAAAAGTCACATTCATTTTTGGCAAGCAATATTCCTCAGACTTAGTCAGTATAGTGTTTAAATTCATGCTTTCACCATCTTGAAATTCAAAGTTATTATATACATCCAGTACCTCTTCCCCAACAACATGCAAAAATATAGATGATTTCTGGTTTTCATCTTTGTTCTGCACTCCAATGGCAGACAAATACAATCGAAATTGCTGCTTAAACTTTAGCCAGTTTTCTGCAACATTACCAGACATTTGGAGAGGTGAAGGAGCCTGTAAAACATCCATGTTTAGAGCTTACACTTTTTCTTCGCGCGTTGCTCGGATGCATTCAGTAATAGGTGTTTCTGTTCTGGAGCGCCGGATTGTTCGGAAAAACTTTGTCCTAGCCTGTCAGAAGAGGGGAGGCAGCCACCGCCCCCTCGCGCCACCCGTGGCTATATATATGGCCGCCTTCCTACCCCCCTCCTCAGTTTCATTTCTTCCACCTTGCGCATCAGATCTAGAACGTCTGCTCCTTGCTAATTGCAAGCAAGCTGTCACTTCATTGGATTCATTATCTGGCAGGGCACATCTCCCTTGTGGATTTATTTCCACTGAGAGAGCCCAACACCAGACCGGAACAAGCAATTGACGATGCTGGGGTTCAAACCCTGTGCCAAGTGCAGCAAGGCCTTCCCCTGGGACAACCCCCACGGGAAGTGCTTCAGGTGCCTGGGCAAAGACCACATGGTCTTGGCGTGTTCCATTTGTCTCTCCTTTAAACCTCGAACGATTAAGGAGAGGGAACAGCGACACTGCGCCCTAGCCTCGGAGGAGGCTCAGCACCCTTCACCCGAGTCTTCGGGTGAGAACCCAGCACCGAGACCCAGCTCAGCGCTGGAGCCTACACGGCACTGTGCCACCGGTGGCCGCCGCCACCGCACCACCTCAGTGCCAACTCCGGCACCGCAGCGCCTACCCGGCGCCTTGGCACCTCAGCACCGATCGAGGTCGCCATCAACCAGCCTGGCACCAATGGTGCCGGGCTCACCTCAGCACCGCACCAGGTCATCTCCGGTGCTGATGGCACGGTACAGCCTGGCTTCACCAGTGCCGACATCACCTCGGCACCGGGCAACCCCACCCTTGGCACCCTGAAGCCCAGTACCGGGGGAACGGGAACCCTCTCCTAGCGAGGACTTACCTGCGACCCATGCAGAGTCACTGCTTCTCCCGTCCACCCCGGAAGCGATGGAAGCAGCACGAGCCCTGCTGCTCCTTCCTACCCCACCTGCCCCGATCCCAATCAGAAGGGGCAAACCGGCCTTCATTTCAAAGGCCTGGGTTCACACGGGATGCTCACCCTCACCGTCCAGTCCCCCGCCTCCGCTGTTGGCACCGGGCCAGGAATCCCGATCCCCGTCCCCTGCCTCCAGCCAAGAAGAGGGCCCTTCTAGGGGCTCCAAATGGCCCCGACGCCACACATAGGCCCTGTCACCCTTCCCATTTCGACCACAAGAGTGGTCTTCTGAGGGCACTCCCCCCTGTCCGTGGCGGACCCCCAGTGCCACGCTCTCTCCGGCACCAGAGTCCTTCATGGGCAACCTTCCGGCGCACTTTGATCTGTTGCGTCAAGCCACAGCCCACTTAGGTATGGAGGTGGAGCCGCTGACCCTCCCTCCCGATACCTTGTTTGGACCGGCATTCGCTTCCACGGTGCCTCTAGCAAGCCCACTCCACCCGAGCATGTGGGACCTCGCACGCTCACGGTGGCAAAATCCATGCTCCGTCCCCCCGGTTTTGGATGCGGCAAGCATGAAATATCGGGTATCTGAATCAGACTACCCCTTGCTCGCTGGCCACCCAGTTCCCCCCAGGGATGTAATCCAGATGGCAATGGGGGCTGGAGACCCCCCCAAGGACCCCCTCCCTGGCTCCAGGGAGACCAGGGAACTGGATTTGTTAGGCTGCAAGGTGTACTCCTCATCAGGTCTCCAACTGTGGGTGGCAAACAACCAGGCCATAACCAGTAGGTACCTGCTGGATGTCTGGGAATCCCTTGGGAGATTTAAGAATGTGCTCCCGCCCAAGGCCAGAGATGAGTATGATGCCTTCTTGGAGGAAGGCAACATAATAGCTCAAGACCTCCTTCTGTCAGCCCATGATGCAGTGGACACTGCAGCTTGCACCATGGCCTCGGCAGTTACCCTCCGTAGGGTAGCATGGCTCAGGGAGGCTAGAGCGCCCTCTAATGCCCAGCAGGTGGTCCTTGACCTGCCTTTTGAGGGAAACGCTCTGTTCCCCCTGGAAACCCTTTTCATGGTGGGTACGGCCCGGGATCCCCGGGGAGAAGCCAAATATTTTGACCTCCTCCCTCCAGGACCCACCCACCCCCCAACTTAGCTTTCCAATTCCCTGGGCAGGACAATTTCCCTTTTTTTCCCTCTTTTTTCTCCTTTTCACCTCACTCATGGCGGAAAAAGGACCTTTGGTCACCCCTCCCCAGGGAGGGCCCCCCCTCTGACCATTACCCTCTTTACCCTTGGGGGGTAGAGGGTCCCCATGGTGCCATTGTCCCCCTCCCTTTTCCCCAAAGGGAAGATAGACCTGCAAGGACCCACATCGATCCCTCCCCGTTCTTTCCCTCCCTCAATCACGGGACAAAAGCTTCAATCGGGACACCGAGGTTGACAGTGTATGACGCCCACTTATGGTGCCAGTATTCCAATACCGTAGTCACCACCAACACCCCTCCCCCAATCCTTAAGCAGCGACTTTCCTGAGGACAAACCACTCCTCTCCTACTCCTAACAGCCCTCCTTTCTCGAATACTCCCCATCGCGCTCTTCCCCCCAACCCCTTGTCAAGGGATGGAGACACATCTCATTGTAGCCCAGATGCAGCAGGGCTCCGAGACGCACACATCTGAAGCCTACCTGCAACAAGACTCTGCCTGTGGCCTTGATGCGTGTCTAAAGTAGGCCCCTTCGCTACAGGTTAGGCGAAGGGGAGGGGATGCCCTGGTCACACCACTGTCTTCTGCACTGTGACCAAAAACCCCTCCCTCTCCCCTTTTCAACAAGATCTGTGCATTAAGGGGACACTTCTGTGTGGTATTCAGCTGCCTGGATAGCTACTTCATCGGGAAGGGACCTTTACAGAAGGTTTTCACCCTGCATGGTGCCCAGGCATGACCCCCCCCCCTTCTTACCCTTGTACGGTTCCCCGTCTCTACCCTATGGTTATCTACTGGGAACCAGGGGCTCGCCTCAGGAACCCCCACTCTGGTCTACCGCCTCCAAGGTAGCCCACGCTTCCCTGGCCTCACCAAGTACCGCCAGGGTCACCCCTTATTAACCCTGAAAGGGAATTACCTCACTGTGTACCATAGGTGGGGAAACTGCGTAAAGTCCATCCCTTACAGTGCCCTCCCTTGTAGCTTCGGCCTCAGTACCCTCTGCCCCCTGGATGGTTGTCTACAGGAGACAGAAGGTTCCCTGCTTCCAGGACACTTGCATCAACCCTTGGCCTATGGCCTTACTCCCTAGCATGGGCCCCTTCCCCCTTTTCCGGCCTGCCCCTGCGGGACCATCCCACTACGCTACACGTACCTCCCTGATGCTACAGTGTTTCCCCATATGCGTTGGCAACGCCAGGCACTTCTGCAGTCCCTTTTCATTTCTTAAGGACCCGCTTACTCCCACGGCTGTTATGAAGGCGTGACACACAGAGCCCAGGCTGTACAACATAAAACAGTTGGGTCTTTACCCCCTCTTTATTCGTCCTTGGGCTCTCCCTGGGGAGAAAACTTTGTTATGTTCTCTGACCCAGAGGTGGCCATCAGACGTGGCACCTGCCACCTGGTTACGGCCCATTCTCTAGCTCAAGAAGGACCCTTCTTTGGCAGCAGAGTTCTTCACCATCCATATATTGAAGAGTTTTCCACCCTAGCAGCCCTGACATGGCAAAGTGGTAGCGTTCTCCCTCGAGAATACACCTTACATACCGAGTCCGCAGTCCTTCTCGACCCTCCTTCAATTTCTCGGTCTCCAAGGGTCTGTCTAGATGGTAATAGAGTTCTCTGTCATCTTCCTTTTCCTTCCCATCACGCCTAGTGAGAGCTTCGAGGAAAACCCCGTAGCGTATACCAACGGGGCCCCTACCTTACATCCTAGCTTCCTGCAGCCCTTAGTAGACCATCTTTTCACCAATATTGCCCCAGGCCACCAAGCGGTCAGTACCTTTTCGGGCCTCTCTCTTGCGAGAGCCCGGTTGTGGTGCCAGCCTAGCCAAAATCTGAGCTCCTATGCTACCAGGTCATGAATTAGCATACCGTAGGCTGTCCTGCTTGGCTAGACTCTATATGTTGCTGCTAGTGCCCCATGGTCTTCTTAGTCGCTCTTGACCCCACCTCATAACGTGGTATCCTTCCCTCCCCTTGGCCAGATGGCATGTTTGGCCGCATCCTAGATAAAGGGCATTACTATCCCCTTACTTTTCCTCATGCACTCAGTACTCGCCAGCTCGCTCCATGACTACGGGGCTCTTGCAAAGCCTTCGAGTGCCCTGTGCCCTCCACTTCTTGTTCTCGCGCGAGACGTGACCATATGGCTAGTTTCATGGGCCAGTTTTTAGTGCTCTCCTTCGAGGCCACATGACACAACCTGGGCCAGACATTATAGTCTATCTTTCACATTCCATGTTTCTCCTTCTGGGAGGGGCACCCTCGTAACCTGTCTTCTTAGGCTGTGCCCCTTTTTTCTCCAGCTCCGGTGACTTTGCCGACCTGTGTATGCACTTTGCCTTGGCGATTCAGGTTTGCCCTACTCTAGTCAACCCTCAGCCCTTGCTTCTTCGGGGTCTCCAAGGCCAGTTCGCCTCTTGTCTTCGGCGAGCACCTTGAGGCAGGGCCTCTACCTTACAGGGCTTGTTGCTGTGCTGTAGGCGGAAGTACCAACTCCACCCACCGTCCTTTTCAGCATGGCTAGTAGTCACATATTACTGAATGCATCTGAGCAGTGCTTGAAGAAGAACAGTGGGTTACTCTTCAGTAACCATCCTTCTTCGGGATGGGCTGCTCGGATCCATTCCCTCCCCTCCATCCCTGCTTCTGGAGTTGGCGACACTAAGGAACTGAGGAGGGGGTGGAGAGGCAGCCGTATATATAGCCAAGGGTGGCGCAAGGGGCGGTGGCCGCCTCTCCTATTCTGACAGGCTAGAACAAAGTTTTTCCAACCAATCCAGTGCTCCAGCACGGAGACACCTATTACTGAATGGATCTGAGCAGCCCATCTCGAAGAAGGACGGTTACTGAAGAGTAATACACCTTTACTTGCTGAAGGCTTTCTTTGTTTTCAGAGATTCCTGATGTTTTGCTGTTTTCAGGTGCAAATGCAGGAATTTTCCTCCAAGTTTTTTTAGTTTCCACTCATTCACCATCTTCTGACAACATGTAATGATCTTGAGGGTTCATTAAAGACGATACTACTGAATGAGTAAGAATAGAACTTTAATCATACAGGCAGGTATCCAAGTGGGCACCTGGGAGCAGCCATATTAAATCTTCTCTGGGGCACGTCTCCCAATTTACACAACACTGGCCAATGCTAGGGAGTGTCTATGTGCCACAGGGCAAGGTAGCTCAGAAAGTCTACAGCGTTAGCCTGTCAGGTCAGAGCGCACGGCCAACGCCCCCTCCGTGCCGCGACTGTGGCTATATAGGTGACCGTGACCCTGACCCTCCCAGTCCCATATACCTTTGCCAACTCCGTTAGCAGGGATGGTGGGAGGGACCTGAATGTATGTGAGCAGCCCATCTCGAAGAAGGACGGTTACTGGTGAGTAACCAACCGTTCTCCTTCAAGTGCTGCTCACATCATTCAGTTACAGGTGACTGCTACCCATACCCAAGGATGGTGGGAGGAGTTACAGTCTACCCACACTGAGTACAGCTCTGCCCACAGCGGCATCATCTCTAGCCTGCTGGCCAGTGGCGTAGTGCATTGTGAAGGTATGAATCGACGACCACATAGCGGCCCTGCATATCTCTTGGATCGGACCTTGGGGAGGAAGGCCGTGGAAGATACCTGAGCTCTGGTAGAGTGGGCTCTCACAGTCTCGGGGAGAGGCATGTTTGACCTTCCGTAGCAGCCTTTAATGCAGTTCACAATCCATTTGGAGATGCATTTGGAGAATACTGGGGAGCCTCTCATGCGTTCAGCGACCACCACAAACAATTGGGAGTTCTTGCGGAAAGATCATGTACGCTCAATATAGATAAGGAGCGCTCTCCTTGCATCCAGGGTGTGCCACCGTCTCTGGTTCTCTGTGACCTGAGGGTCTGGACAGAAAGCCAGCAGGCAGCTTTCTTGATTCATGTGGAAGGGGGTGGCAACCTTGGGCAAGAACGAGGGGTGGTGACGCAGGACCACCTTGTCTGGAAAGAAAACCGTATAGGGGGGTTCAGAGGATAGGGCTCGTAACTCTGAGACCCTTCCGGGTGAGGTAATTGCTACCAGAAAAGCCACCTTCCAGGACAGTACAAGCAGGGTGGCTGAGTCCAGGGGCTCATAAGGCGGTTCTGTCAGAGCCCGCAGCACAACATTCAAATCCCACTGTGGAGTGGGTTTACGAGTGTGGGGAAAATTTTTTCCACCCCTTTCAGGAGCCCCATCTACTCTTTGGTGAAAGGCCAAAATTGCCGCCAAGTGGACTTTTAGTGAGGACAGAGATAGGCCTATCTCTCTTAGATCAAGAAGGTAATCCGAGTTGCCTGAATTGGTGCGGAGGTAGGGTCTATGTCTTTGTCATGGCACCAAGCGGAAAAGTGATTCCATCTTGCTATGTAAGTGGACCTGGTGGAGGGTTTCCTGCTACCAACCAGGACCTTTTTAACCCTACCCGAGCAGTGTCTCTCCTGCTCTCTGAGCCAGAGACCATCCAGGCTGTCAGGTGCAGGAGGTCCGGGTTTGGGTGCTGAAGGCGTCTCGAGTCCTGTGTCAGGAGGTCCGCCCACCATGGGAAACGGAGTGGTGTCCTCACGGACATGTCCTGTAAGAGGGGATACCAGTGTAGTCTGGCCCAGTCTGGGGCTATCAGAATCATGTGTGCCTCGTCTGCGAGGACCTTCAGGAGCACCTGGTGGATCAAGAGAATTGGAGGGAAGGCATACATTAGGGCCCCTGACCAACTGAGGAGGAAGGCATCGCTGAGAGACCATTTCTCCCAACCTCAGAGCAAGCAGAACCAGGGACATTTGTGGTTCTGCCCCCTGGCGAAGAGGTCGACCTGAGGGGTTCCCCATCTAATTGTCAGCAGGGAGAAAACCTCGTTGTGGAGGGATCACTCGTGATTCGCCAGAGGTTTCCTGATGAATGAGTCCTCTATGCAGTTGTCTACCCCGGGTAGGTGGGAGGCAGTCGGCATGAAGTGATAGCCTATGGCTAGTTGCCAGAGCTTGGTCGCTTCCTCGCATAGTGCCGAGGAATGGACTCCCACTTGACAGTTCATGTAGAACACAGCTGTTGTATTGTCTGAGAGGATTTGGACCACCCTGCCTTGGATCTGGTCTAGGAAGGTCATGCAGGCCAGTCTGATAGCCCTGAGCTCCTTCACGTTTATGTGGAGGAGACTGTCCTCGGGATTCCAAACGCCTTGCGTGGAGAGGCCCCCAGACAGGTGGGCTCCCCAGCCCGAGTCAGATGCATCCATTATCAGGGTCACTCAGGGCTTGGACTCCCTGAACGGAATTCCCTCCATCGCGAAGTCGGGGTCCCTCCATATTTGGAGGGACTCAAGGGCATATTGAGGGACTGAGAGTACCTTGCCCAGATGGTCCCTTTCTGGTTGGAAGCTTGTGGCGAACCAGAGCTGGAAGGGTCTCATCCGCAGGCGGGCTGTTCGGATTAACGATGTGGCTGCTGCCATGTGTCCCAAGAGCTGTATGCACCTGTGCGCTGTGGTCAACCGGGGTGCCTGGAGCTCCATGATGATGGTGCAGATGGACTGAAATCTTGACGGAGACAAGGATGCGGTGCCCTATTGGGCATTTAAACGTGCCCCAATGAACTCTATATGTTGAGTGGGGCAAAGCTTGGACTTCTCTAAGTTTATGTGGAAGCCTAGGAACTCACACAGGTTCATTACCATGTCGATGTGGTTTTGTACCTGTCGACTTGACTTGCCCACTATGAGCAAGTTGTCTAGCTGGGAGTAGGTTCTTACACCCTTCCTGCATAGGAAAGCTGCGACTGGTGTGACATACTTTGTGAACACCCTGGGGGCTAGTGATACCCCAAAAGGGAGGGCGGTGAACTGGTAGTGGCGTAATGCTACTACAAACCTGAGAAACCGCCTGTGGTGGGGCTGAATCGCTATGTGGAAGTAAGCGTCCTTTAGGTCGAGGGCTGCGAACCAAACTCCTGGGGACAGAGAGGGAGTAATCTGTGGTAGGGAGACCATGCAGAATTTTATTTTCTTTATGTTTCTGTTGAGTGGTCTGAGGTCTAGAATGGGTCATAGGTCCCCGTTGGGCTTCGGGACTAGGAAATAATAGGAATAGAACCCTTTCCTGCACTCTCTCGGGAACCTTTTCGATGGTTCTGAGGGAGAGTAACTTATGGCATTCGATCTTGAACTTGCTTAGCAGATATGGGAGGGGGCAGTTTTCTGTCCCTGGGGATTGAGAGGAACTGGATGCGGTATCTTCTGACCACTGTGTTGAGGACCCACTGGTCTGACGCGACACAGGTCCATCGTTGTGCAAAATGGCGGAAGTGGTGGGGGGAGAACAGGGGTTGTGGAGTGCTGCCCTCGGGGGGACTGTCAAAAACGCTGTTTGTGGCCCAATGAGCAGTCTGATCCCTGTCCGCGCCGTCCCTACTGAGAGACGCCAAGCTTACCTCCTTTACCTTATCGGCCCTTATCTTTGTCCAGGTACCCGAGATGTTGTTGGGGAAACTGGAGGGATCTCGGGAGCTGAGTCTGCAGTTGCAGCTGTTGTTTCAGTTGCTGTAACTGCTGTTGTAGCTGGTGCAACCTCAAGGAGCACCTAACGAGTTGAGGAGTGTAAATCCTGAGGCACCTCAGGGTAGCCCTCAAGTCCTTCATATCATGCAGCTTCGCATCTGTGGAAGATGCAAAGAGGTCGGGGCCCTCAAAAGGGAGATATTGGCTAATCTGTTGCATCTGCATAGAGAGGCCGGAGTTTCAGAGCCCAGCCAAGTGGTGCATCACCACTGCCGATGCCAGTATACGCGCCGCTGTATCCACTGTGTCCCAGGTTGTCACTAGCCCATCCCTGGATGCTCTCTCTCCTTCATCCAACATTGCCTCGAAGGCTCTCAGGCGTTCATCAGAGATGGCTGAGCGGAGATTTCGTAGAACTTCAAAACAAGTTGAAGATGTAGCACATCATCAGTGAGTGATTTGAGGTGTGCAACTGGAGGGCAGCAGAGGAGTAAACTTTCCTGCCCAACAGCTCAAGCTTCCTCGCCTCTCTGTTCTTGGGCATGGTGCTAGGTTGACTTTGTCTCTCTCTCTAGTTGACTGCATCAACCACCAGGGATCCTGGGGCCGGATGATGAAACAGGAAGGGGAATCCTTCTGGGGAGACAGAGTATTTCTTATCCGCTACCTTGGACACTGGCAGGATTGAAGAAGGCTTTTGCCAGCGTTCCTGGATGATGCGGAACACCCCGGCGTGTAGGGCGATCGTGACCTTAGCCGGCAGGGCTCTACGGCACGCATCAAAGAGGGAATCATCTTCCACTTTGATTACCCCTAGCTTCAGCTTCAGATTCACCACCATGCAGAGGAGGAGGTCCTGCTCGATGCGGGGATCTGCCTTGCAGTCGGCAGACATGTCGATTAGATGCTCGTCAGGCGACGAGGATGACTGGGCCCTTGATCTGCTACGTTGGGTAGAATCAGGGTCTGGTTCATCGTTAGAGAAATCCAAGGATTCCGGTACCGGTGATCAGGCATAACAGAAGGAGGTATTGTCTCTCGTCGTGTTCAGCCAGTTGAGGGTCCACTCATTGTGCGGTGACCTCGATGGCGGCGTAGGCGCCATGGGGGGAGCAGAAACCTCTCCTGATCGGTGCCTTCCCCTTGAGCCCAGTGACACAGAGCTTTTTTGGGGTTGCTTTCTTGGGTGCTCATCCTGAGGGGGAAGAAAAGGGTCTTCCGAGGATGATCTGGATGACCTCCCCCCAGCAACCTGCAGTCTGGTACCGAAAGTTTCGTAGAGAAGCGATGAGGCGGAGCCGTAGTACTTGTGCCTGGTGCCGGGTTTGATGGTACTAGGTCGGAGAAGGGTGAAGAGGCCCGCGACAGTACCGGTATCAGTGTGGGTGTTGCCAGTGCTGAGTCCGACAGTACCGGACGTGATGGCACCATAAGTGGCGGTGTCGGCAACAGTGCTGAATGCAGCGTTACTGGGCTTGATGGCAGTACCGGGCTTAGAAGTGGTGCGACCAGGGGCGGTGCCGTGTCCAGCAGTGCCGAAGGTGGCGGTGCCGCTGTGGACCACTTCTTCTTGTTCTGCACCGGGGCCGGTTTTGAATACTTTTGGCAAGCCGGTGGCTGACCTGGGGCCCTACTTGGGGTGGCTGGGAGGCTACCAGAGGACCAGCGAGGTTGGTCCTGAGGAGGTACTGTAGAGGGCTGAGATTTTGAGCCTGGTACTAGAGATTGGCGGGAATCTTGAGCCCGAGCCGATCGAGGATCTGGCAGAGCGCTGTTGGCCTGGCCGCTTTCGGGTGGAGCCGCTCTGTTCCCCAAAATTAGGAGGAGACGACGCTCTCTTTTCAGCCAAGTCCTTCTCTTGAAGGATTGGCAAATGGAGCACTTCGCGATGAGGTGGGACTTACCCAAGCAAGCGAGGCATTTCTCGTGCGGGTCATCCATCGGGAAAGCCTTGCAGCATCCTAAGCACAGCTTGCAACCTGGCATTTCGAGTATTACGCAAAAGACAGGCACTTGCGTTTCGCAAGATAACGTTGATCCGAACCAATGCTGATGGCGTAAAAAGAAACTGGGAGGGCCAGGGTCACAGTCACCTATATAGCCGCGGTCGCGGTGTGGAGGGGGCATTGGCTGTGCGCCCTGACCTGACAGACTAACGCTAAAGGATATGTCCACACGAGTCTTTTATTTCGAAACCACACTGGTTGTTTTGAAATAAAAAACTCAATGTCCACATGACATTTTCTTATTTCAAAATGACAGGCTCTGTTATTTCGAAATAAGAACCGTCATTTCGAAACAGCTTAAACCCCATTCATTTTGAAATGGCTGTTATTTCTAAATGGTTATTTCAAAATATGGCCATTTGAAAATGTTGTTTCAAAACAACACCATTTTTTGGAAACAATTGTTTTGAAACAATATGTCCAAACAGCCTTATTTCGAAATAACTATTTCAAAATAATAGCTGTTTCGATAGCAGGCTTTCCCTTAATTCGAATTAACATTTTCTTAATTTGAATTAACTTATTTCGAAATAAGGACTTTATTTCGAAATAACTTATTTCGAAATAACGATGTATGTGTGGACATAGCCAAAGACTTTCCGATCTACCGTGCGCTGTGGCATGTAGACACCTGTAACTGAATGATGTGAGCAGTGCTCGAAGGAGAAGGTTATCTACAAAAGGAGGAAGTCATGAAGTGTAATGATCTTTTAGTGAAAGTCTTAATTCAGAGCCAGCAGAGAATAATTGGTAGAGCTCCCTTGCTCAGTCCAAATCCTACTCCAAGGGACTGGTGAGATTCATGGTGATTAAGGCTTTGTAAACCCTTCCATTGGATAAATTTGTCCCTGCAACGCACTGGGAGGAACACAGGTGAAAGGTGCTTGACATATACAAACACTTTGTTTTTACTAACATGATTTTCTTTCTGTTTGTATAATACACAGATACATTACAAGAGGCTCCTAATCTCCAGGACTATCCAACAGCCTCAATCTACACCTATGCCCACCCATCAACTCCTCGAGCTCCCCGTAAGCACTGAAATGTTTTCCCCCTGTTACAGGAAATGTCACCCAAACTTCCAGCTGGAGACCAAAAGCGGTGAGAACTGAAGGCCCATCCAGTGCTCAGAGAAGTCAGTCAAAATCTTTGTATTGACTTCAAGGGCTTTGGATCAGGTCTTCTATTGCACATCCAGGTTCTTTCATTCCTGAGTTAACCCAAACAGTGCTCCACTAGCCGTGAAACTCTTGATGTAAAGGGCTCCACCTTTTCAGACAAGAGAAGTGCCCATTTCCTTTCTTGATTGAAGCCTGGACTTCCCCACCCATTCTGTGGGCTCATCCTTTTCTGACCCAAAACCTGAGATACCTTAGAGCAGGGGTCTGAAACATGCAGCCTGCGGGCCGGATGTGGCCCCTAAAGCTATTTCCTGCAGCCCATGATGACATGATCATTACTGTCATTTGCAATATCATTGTATGAAAAGGTTTCAGTGGTGTGGTCCCTAGGCTAATGTACTAGTCTTCATGCGGCCCTCATGGTGATTTGAGATTGAGACACCTGCCTTAGAGTTAAATTCCCCATTGGGTGTGCTTTTGCCACTCCCATTGGCTCAGTGATGCAGGGGCGTCGCTGGCACTGGGCACAGGGGGCCCGTGCCCCAAATCTCCCCAGCTGTGCCCCAGGTCTTCTCCCTGGACCCCAGTGCCAGCGCAGGGAGAGGCGGCCACTCCCCAGCAGTTCAGGGAGAGAGGGAGCTCACTGAGCTTCTGACCTGCAGCTGCCCCTCCCCCGTCCACATCCACGTGCTGCAGCAGCATCTGTGGCTCAGCCAGGGGAGAGGAGGGAGGGAGGGAGTTTCAAACAGAGGCAGCAGCTCCAGCATGGGCTTCTCTCTGGAGGACAGAGCAGGTAGGAGTTGGGGGAGGGGACTGAAGGCCCTTGTCAGGCGTGGGGGGAGAGGAAGGGCTGCCTTGGGCCAAGAGGAGTTTCCCTGCATGGGCTTCAGCCCCAGGGTGGAAGCAGGGAATTAGTCCCTGGTCTCTGGGCCCCACGTGGGGTGGGGGGATTCCCCCCAGGCCTTTGGGATCCAAGTGGGGCTGTGGGGGGTGCCAATAGGCTTCCAGGCCCCAGGTGGGACTCAGGCGGCTACCCCTAGGCTTCTGGGCCCTGGATGCGACTTGGGGGGGGTGTCCCTAGGCCTCTGGGGCCCAGGTGGGACTCGGGGAGCTTACACCTAGGTTTCTGGGCCCTAGGTGGGACGTGGGAGCAGTGTCCATAGACCTCTGGGGCCCAGTTGGGATTGGCGGGGGGTACCCCTGGGCTGGGGGAATTCCCCCCATGGCCTCTAGGTCCCAGCTGGGTCCATGAGTGTCACCCCATTGCCTGCAGGGGGGACCCCCCCCCATGGCCTATGAGCCTCGGGGGTGGGTGGACTGGGAATGAAGCCCCTCACTGAGCCCCGGGTGGGCCAAGGGATCTTCCTCAGACTCTATCTAGGCCAGTGTCAGGCCAGCAGAAGGCTGGTGAGCCAGGGACCATCCCTCAGCCTTGGGTTCCTGGGGATCAGGTTGGTGGCCAGGCTGCTGTGATGCAGCCCTGGCCAGGGAGCCCCCCACAACTCAGGAGGCTCACCTCGGGTGCCAACCCAAAGTCTCCTGCCCTGAGCCCATGCCCAGACCATGGTGCTGCCCTGGTCCCCCCCGGGGTCTCCTG
>ML682016.1:30896733-30925258 GCA_007922195.1 Podocnemis expansa | reverse complement strand
GGGGGCTGCAGCCCCCTTTCTGGGGTTGCAGGGTGAGCGGCTGCAGCCGCTCACCCCCAGGGGACTGCAGCCCCCTGGCATGGTTTCGAAATAGCAAGTTCACAGTGTGAACTTGCTATTTCGATGACCTGGTTTTGCCTTATTTCGAATTAACATTTTGTTAATTCGAAATAAGTTGTTTCGCAACGAGCGTTATTTCGATACAAGTTGTTTCGCAACAACCATATCGAAATAACTGGCTGTGTGAGAACACAGCCTTAGTCTTTAAGTGCCACAAGACTCCTTGCTTTTTTTGCTTTACTAAACTAACATGTCTGCTCCTTTAGAACTTGCTTCCTCTGAGGGTGGATCTGCTTACAGAGGCCTCCTGCCACCTCTGACACCCAGATCTACAACACCTACACCTAATAGCATGGAGACCATGGGCATCACTGGTGCCTGGCACACAGGGCAGGTGCCCCAAGTCCCAATGCCAGTGCCCCAAGTATCCGGGGAGCTCCTGCATCTCCCAGCCCCATCCCATGCTGGTGATTCCGGGGATGGTTACCGGCTGCGGCACCTGCCTCTCCCAGCCGCGGTGGCACCTGCAGCTCCCAGCCTGGTCCCTGGCAGGGAATTCAGGCCAGTCCGCCTGTGACAGCGCCAGCCTCTCCAAGCCTTGTGCCCCATCCCGGCCAGGGATCCAGGGCCAGGCAGGCGGCGGCAGGAGCCTGAGGCCTGATAGGGCCCCGGTGGAGAATCCGGGGGGGGACGACAGGCCCTGCGCCCGTGCCCCGGGTCTTTCCCGGAGCAGCGATGCTCCTGATGGAGACCATGGCTGAGTCCTGATGAGCTAGCCTGCTCTAGTAAGGTCCAGTGGGTACTGATCGGGAGCAGGAAGCCCTCCATGAGAACAACCTAGGGGGCGAAGTGGAAACGTGCCTTCCTCTGGGCTGTGGCCAGGAAGGTCCAGCAAGATTCCGCCCCCAATCCAAACTGTTCTTGACTACCTCCTCGAAATGAAGGAGGGTGGCTTTGAGCTCCCCTCCTTTAGAGTACATCTGGCAGCCATCTCAGCTTTTCATAACTCTTTTGAAGGGGTGACGCCTTTCTCTTACCCCATTTCTACAAGATTCTTCAAGGAGCTCTACCCTCAGGTCCATGAACCAGCCCTGCAATGGGACTTAAAGTTGGTACTCAAGGGACCTACAAAAACTCCCTATGAACCCCTACAATCATGTTCACTGCTAGTCCTATCCTGGAAAGTGGCATTCCTGGTGGCCACCATGTCGGGCAGAAGGGTCTCAGAATTAAAAACCACTGGCCTCAGAACCACTGTACGCGGTGTTCCATGGCGATAAAGTACGACTATGCCATCACCTGGCCTTTCTGCCTAAGATGGTCTCACCTTGTCATATTAACCAAGAATTTTGTCTGCCAATGTTCTTCCCAGACCCGCAGGTTACAGAAAATCAGAGGAGATAGCACACACTTGACATCAGAGGGGCTCACACCTTATATTTAGAGAGGCCTAGGCCCTTCTGCAAACCAACTCAACTCTTCATAGCAATCACTGATTGCATGAAGGGTCAGGCAGTAACATCCCCCAACGCATCTCATCCTGGATAAAAGACTGCTACCATAGAGCTAACAACCCACTACCAGGGAGAATTAAGGCCCACTTGACGAGAGCACAGGCATCCATGATGGCCTTCCTGGGACAGGTCCCGATCCAGGAAATCTGCAATGTAGTGACGTGGTCTTCAATACATACCTTTACATCCCACTATGTAAATATCCAACAGGCAAGAGACGATGCTGCCTTGGGCAGAGTCGTTTTACAGGCAGGGAACCCTTAGCTCCACCCACCATCCTAAATATGGCTTGTAAGTCACCTGAATCAGAATGGATGTGAGCAGCGCTTGAAGAAGATCGGAGGGTTACTTACTTGTAAACATCCTTCTTCATGATGGGCTGCTCACTTACATTCCATACCCTCCCTCTGCCCCTGCTTTTCAGAGTTAGTGGAAAGAAGGGACTGAAGGGGAGACAGGGTCATGGTCACCTACATACTGCACAGGTCAGAGGGGGCATTGGGCAACCGTGCGCTGCAGGATGCACACACCTGAATCGGAATGTATGTGAGCAACCCATCTCAAAGAAGGATGTTTATAGATACGTAACCTTCTGATACTGAGTCTATCCACGTGGCCAAAAGGGCCTGAGCTGGCTCAACACCAATAGTCAGTATTGTGGGTAAGAATGAGAAGAATAGATTAAAGAACAAACTTGGAATAATGTTAGTAGACTAGCATGCTTTTTATATCTTTTATTTACTAGTGGTAACTCCTGACTCATTTATTAAATGATTGTGCATTGATTTTTCTATATGCTCACTTAAAATGATATTCTAATCAATAATTTAGTGTTTGTTTCATCTAAAGCTGTGTGGACTTTAGAGCATGTGAATCAGAGCGGCTGGGCCTATCCATTTCTATGACAAATGGACGGACGTGAGTCTGTGGTGATTGAGGCTGGGTCTCAGTCTCTGTAGGATGAAGTTCCTACTGTTGACTCATGCAGGGTCGTCCCTAGGATAGGGCAAGAGGGGCAGCTGCTGAGGGCCACACTGCAGCCCCCCCCTCCTGCCAGGGACTGGGCGAGCCAGCCAAAAGTGGCAGCCCGGTTCATAGGGCCAGCTCTACTGTGAGACCACAGGAGTGGCTTGGGGTGAAAGTTGATTAAGGCAGTAGATCAGCATTGCAACAAAGGTGAGTCACTAAGACTAACAATAAGGTGCTAATTGTTGTTCAAACAACCTCTGTGCCTCCTCTCTGAGTCAGTATCTCTTTGGGCTTCTCTCATTCATACTGACTGAGGTCACTGGCAAGCAACCTTTGTGTTCTTTTATCAATAGACCCAATGAAGGAAAAAAAAAACTCTGAATGCCCCCTTATTCCACCATTTCTGGGATATGGGGATTTCAGTTATTTTTGCAAATTAGGACTTTCCTCTTTTTTCAGTGGGTTGAGAATTCCCTTGCTTGCAACAAAAGTTATAACTTGTAGATTTTAATAAAACCTCCAGAGATTTTTTTACTAATAATTAAAAAGAGAAGAGAAAAGCAAACTGTTGTATTCATGGTCACTGTTCAATTTTCTGGTGGCAGCCACCGCTTTTTTTCAGTAAAGGATCACTGCATAGTAGAGGGGTCCGGAGCTAGATCCTGAGGGAAAATGTTTGACAACCATTGGCTTAAGGGCGGCTAAGAAACCAGACCCTGCACTCCTGTTCCACGGCTTTTGGCCAGTTCACCCAGTCCCTAGCATGGGACAGCTGGTGCAGACGCCTGCCCCTCCCCTAGGCCAGCTCGCCCTGCCCCCCAGTGCCTGGGGGGAGGTGAGTGGGGCCTGCAGAGGGCGATTCGCCCAGTGCCCTGTACCCCCCTAAGGATGGCCCTGGACTCATGTCCAGCTTGTTGTCCATTGTATCCCATAGGTCCTTTTCTGCAGAACTGCTGCTTAACCAGTTGGTCCCAGTGTGTAGCAGTGCAAGGGAAACTTTCAACCTAAGTGCAGGATTCTGGACTTGTCTTTGTTGAACCGCATCAGATTTTTTTTGGCCCAATCCTCTAATTTGTATTCTACTCTGCCCTCCAACATATTTACCATTCTCTTCCTCTTAGAGTCATCCATGAACTTGCTGAGGGTGCGATCCTCCCATTAGCTAGATCATTAATGAAGATGTTTAACAAAACTGGCCTGAGGTCACTCCACTTACTATCAGTTGTCAACTAGATTATGAACCAATGCGCTTGATGATCTAGACAGCTTTCTAACCATCTTACAGGCCATTCATCCAACCATACTTCTGGCACTTGCTGGCAAGAATACTGTGGGAGACCCTATCAAAAGCTTTGCTAAAGTCAAGGTATATCATTTCCACCACTTTCTCCACACCTCCAGAGCCACTCATCTCACCACAACAGGCAATCAGTTTGGTCAGCATGACTTGCCCTTGGGAAATCCATGCTGGTCATCTGCCTCTCCTTCAAGATTTGCTTACAAATCTCTCTCTCTTTGCCTTTGGGGTGGAGCCATACAGTTGGGAATCCAAACCAACTGAACTACCCCAGTTGTTGAGGGTGTTTGTTTGGATGCTGGATTCCAGTTCAGCTCACTAGAAAGGCTGGATTAGGAAACTGGACGCTTACACCCCCCAAATGTGGGGCTGTTTGGTGCATTTGCAGTGGTTAGGGCCAATCTCCACTTTTCAGGCTGCTAGCTGGAGCTGCTGTGAAGGACAATAATGGTGTCTCCACTCTTCTCTCATTTACTAGAGAGCTGCCGCCACTGCAGGGCCTTGAAGACCCAAGAGCAAACAGAAAGGCAGAACTGAGGAGCCTGTCCAGAAATGTAAGTCCAGAAGGGCTTTCTCCCTTCCCTCCTCTCCCCCCCAGCAGGACAATTCTCTGAGGGCATTTTCAATCTCAGAGCCTGATTCATTCCCTGACAAGGTGCTCTGTTATCCTGCATCTCATTGTGCTTCCTGCAGCAGTAAAAGCTCAGATTCCCCTGCCCACATACACACACTTGACTTGATGAATCATTTTTCAAAACCAAACTGTACCCAGTAAGCCCCAAGAGATTGATATATGCTTGGCCCCACTTCCTTTACAGACAAATTGCAAAGTAGACTGCAGTCATGTAATCTGACTGGAAGATCTATCCTGTCCCTATGAACAGCTGTAGTCCATATCACTGGTCTTGGTAACAGACCCAGCTTCCAGGACGATATGGTGTTTTCTAAGGGTTTGTCTATACTGCTGGGGCTGTGCAGGATCAGATCTGCAGAATCGACTGAGCAGGCAATGGAGACCCACTCAACTGATCCCGGCTTTCTGGCCCAGGGATTTCCCTAACACCCCTCCTACACTCCTACACTCCCCTACACCCCCCCTGATTTTCCTAAGACACACACACACACACCCCCAGTTGTCAGCTAGCTAGTAACATGGTAATATACTGATCTAGCCATTGGTTGAAAATGACTGGCCTGAACTGAACTAACTAAGAAGTAAGGAAAGCCGAAAGGGAGTCTGGTGGCACTTAAAAGACTCACACATTTAAGCTATTAGCAGTCAGCTCTATCTTTTAACAAGTATTGGGCTAGTCAAGTAGTCAGGCTTTGTTCAGTCTTCTGTTATTTTAGGTGACCATTATACCTGAAATCACAGAGAATCAGGTGGTCTAAGTACAGGTGCTTAGACCTGGAGTTCGGGAAAGTAACCATATTTGGTGGTGACTAGAGCCTTCCAGCAAAAAAACCAGCATAAGTTCCCCCACTGAGACATAAAATCACAGAAGTCAATTCACACGAAGTGTGGAGGAGACTATATCCACAACAAAGGTGAAATAGTGAGGAACAACTGACCAACAGTTGGAGGAATGAGCAAGTTGCTCTTTGTCCCCCTGCTTCCTGGAAGGTGGATTCTTGTGAAAGCACCTCTGAATGGTACGTTACTTACTAGTGACTGTCCTTCTTCGAGATGCGCTGCTCAGATTTATTCAGTAATAGGTGTGCACATGCCTCAGCACACAATTGATCAGAAACTTTTTTCCCCCTAGCCTGTCAAAACAGAGCTGGTGGCCAATGCCCCCTGGCTACTCTGTGGCTATATATATGGCTGCTGCCCTGCCCCTCCTCAGTACCTAAAAGTCACCAACCCCAAGTCGCGGGGATGGTGGGAAGGTTCTGAATGAATCCGAGCAGCCCATCTCGAAGAAGGACAGTTACTGGTAAGTAATCCATTGTTCTTCTTCGAGCACTGCTCGGATACATTCAGTAATAGGTGCCTGCTAGCCATACCGAGGATGGTGGGCGGAGTTGTGTTTTTTTTCCCACTTTCAGCACAGCTACCCCTGTAATGGCCAAACCCCAGGCACAGAGGAGCTGGAAGGTTGAATGGCCTGTTCTAAGTGGGGAAAGACAAAGGCCTATGCTCCTCGAGTGCTCCCGGTCTATGACCAGCAGGGGAAGAGGGAGGCCTAAAGTCATCTTATCATGGAGATGAGATGTGGTGGCGAATTCTGGAATTGGTTAGGCACCGCCAGATGAGAGACATAAAAGGCTGGTGGTAAGGCACCTGCCAAAGAGAGGCAGCCAGGGTGTGTCCCCTGGTCTTAGGCCTATGCTGCATACTTTAGCTGGTTCGACGAGGAAAGCTAATGTGGAGTCCAGAAAAAGCTCAGCCTACTGACTGATACCAAGAAACAGTAAAGAGAGAGAGGGAGAAAGGGAGACTCCTCTACTGACCAAACTAAGGGAAAAAGGGTTATGGGGTGGTGTGGGAGGAATCAAACAACAACCTGGCAAGAATAGTTTACCTGGTGGGCAAACGCCAACACAGCAACAGAGCTACTGAATGCCCCTTCAGAGGCCCATGGATAGGTATGGCCACTGGTAGCTGAAGGGACAGGGAGAACGTGGGGGCAAGGAATGTTTGTACGATCCCACTGTGTTCAGGGGTCAAACTATTGCCTTTAAAGATGTCAACAAAAAAAGGAAGGCCCCATGGTTGCCATGTAGGAGGAACTGACCTCACTACCTCACTCAGTTGGTTATGGGGTTGGAAAGAGGGGGAAGGCACAGTGTTAAGCAGCGCCTCCACGTATAAGCTATATCGCCTTATAATCAGCCACCTCCCATCGCTGGCAGGGAGGTGGGTGGATAAGGGCTCTGAGCAGCCTGAAGCCATACTGTTCCCGTATAGAACGTATGAAGGGGAGGGAGGAGGAGAAGGGAAGGGAGGTAAAATTCCAAAAGCCTCCCAAGCACTGGGTAGAAGGATTCTTGAAGGAGTCAGTAGAGTGGGGGTCATGCAGCCCCTAAGTGTATTTCCTGCAGCCCTCAACAACACTGTTGTTACCAATATTTGCAATATAGTTGTATGAAAAGGTTTCTGTGGTGCAGCCCTCAGGCTAATGTATTAGTCCTTATGCAGCCCTCTACTAGTCCTCATGTGGTCCTCATGGTGATTTGACTTTGAGACCCCGGCAGTAGAGTTTAAAATGGGAATGATTATTCCCTCTGTTAATCACCCCAGAGGCAAAGCAGGTGCAGGAGAATGAACTTGGCAGGGAAACAAGGGCAGCACCCTATGGGAAGCAGGGCGGGGGAGATTGGTAGCAAGACCGAAAGGCTGCTGGCCACCCTGGGCCTGAACTGGGCAAAGCTAGGAGGAAAACCCAGGGATCCTGGATTTGGAGTACAGGAGGGAGGGCACCTACGACTATTTGTCAAAGCACATGGAGGAAAGGAGAGAACTGCTGTTGGTCAATGGCATTAACTGGTGGCCTTTGTGGGATCGGTGGGATTAGAATGCTTAGGTGGAAACCCTTGTGACTGGGAGAAAGTTGTTCTCCCAACAGGGTGAATATTGCCTCTAACTGGAAGGGGGCAAGGAAGGCAATGTAAGGGATCTGCCCCGAGACGAGTCCCCATCCCCAATGGTAAGGCCCCAGGAGTCATTGGATCTTCCCCTTCTAGATGTAAGGGGGAGAAGATGGTACTGCGAAGGCTGAGGAGCTCTTAGAGTGCGTGAGTACAGAGGACCGAGAATGACACGACACACCAAGAGTGCACATAAACCTGAGGGTACAGTGCAGGGTATTGACTGGGGGAGGGGGGCGGGATAGGAACGGGACTTCACCGATCTCCAGTAAACTGGAATGTAAAGGAGAGATATGTCTGCCTCAGAGGGATTGGCAGAATCGAAAGCCCCTATTCTGAAATACAGAAGGGAATGTGGACATGTGAGGTGGCAAAAACGACCAACAAGGGTGCGCACACCAGCTACTGCCCAGGTGCCAGATAAGGAAAAACAGCTAATGCAATGCCTGACAATACAAATCCCAAAAGACAGAGCATTAACGGAAGGGGTAAAGGCATGACGCAACCTGGGGCCGATAATCATAACTGGCCAGAGGGTAAGGGGAAAGGGGCCATGGGGCCGAACCCGACAGCAAGCCTATTGATGGTGTTTTACCGTTGATCCTAGGGAGACGGCAGTTACCAGAAACACCATGAAAATGGAAGGTCACCATCTGGCACTAGAATCCCATCATGTTGTTTTGGGGGAAGAAGGGGGGGGTAGCATGTCCCCCCCCCCAAGATTTGGAGTTTAGCGGCCATTGGGTGAAGGATCCCAGGCTGAGTATCCTAACTTATATGTGAGAGCAGGGTATGGTCCCTTACAACCCCTGCAGAAATACCCCATTGCGCTGCCTGGTGGCAGCCTAATCAATTATGGGGGGGGGGTGACCATCCAATACCACGACCCAAGGGGTACTTGGTATTCGCACTCGTGGCCTGGAGGGGCAGCGGGCCTTCGAGATAGGGAAGGATGGATCACCAAAACCCCATCCCAGGCATGTCCTTGTAAGCTAAAGAGGGCATGGCCTGCATGGGGGGTTGCAGTGGGCGGCGTCCTTAGGGGAAAAGCTATGCAGGAGGAGGAATCCTTGAAAGGTATTCCAACAGAACCACTGGGAATATTGTTCTGGGGGCGATCAGCGAGCTTAGTGCCCTGCGACCGAATTGTACTCCCAGTTGAATGCAAGGGATATATGTTTGGCTCCCATCACCCTCCTTGGGCTCAACTACATTAACCTTCAGGGGTAAGAGGTGGGAGGCCCAGGGAGGGTGGGGGGGAGATCAGGGTGTCCTTTACAATCCTACATGGGGAGAAGGACCCTAAGGAAAACAGACATGCAGGGCGTGAGAGGATTGCTTATTGCCCACTACGGGCTGGGACAGCAGCTAGTGGGTCAGGAGAGTAGCATGACCAAATATTTCAGGTCCCCTCGGGGGTCCTGGGTGCAATGGAGAGTACTGTCCATCCCATCTGCCAAGAGGGACCCCCCCTTCAAAAGGGAGGTCCAGTATAACCTGCTGGGAGGAGTAGGGCACCCCTGCCTCCTGAAGACATGCTGCCTGTCTCAGGACAACGATGGAAGCCACACTGCTGCTTGCCGTGTCTGAAGTGTCCCAGGCAGAATACAGCAGATCCTGGGATGCCAGCCTACCCACTTCAACAAAGGCATCATTGTCTGCTTTGTTCTCTTGGGGGAGTAGATGTCTAAACTTATTCGTGGACTCCCATACATCCATGATGTACCTGGCCACCAGAGCCTAGTGGTTGGCTATTCTGAGCTGGAAGGCAGAGGAGAAGTAAGCCTTCCACCCTAACAGGTCTAATTCCCTTGCCTCTCTAGACCTCGTGAAAGGTGTGGAGTTTTAAGGGAAATTATAATCCACTAAAGAGGACAGCATATTCAGAGCTGTATAAGAAGTCTTTATTGAAAGAGAACTGAGAGAGAGAGAAGAGACAGGTTTTCCTAGCACCTAAACGACTCTACCATTTATCACTATGACATCCCTAATGACCCTAGGTAGTCCAAAACACCACATATTCCTCCCCCTCTAATGAACACCCCCCCCGAAAGAATAAGAACTAAACTAGGAGATGAGGGTAGACTGCCCCATCTCCGGCAAACCCCCAGGGAATTATTCTGCCCCATGAAGAGGGGGTCACCACTAGCTAAAGATCCAGCCAATTAGGAGGCCTTCTGTCGCAAGGTGTATTATGGTGAACTTCTGGTGTGCCCACCCCACAAGGTGGTATTGGTGGTGGTGGGATCACAGGTACTGGGGAAGTAGTGGGAACCGGAGAGGATGTTGTGTCCGGTTGGTCCAGGAAGGCTGAAGGCGTTGAAGGGGTGCCTGGAGCAGGAGAGACAGAAATAGTAGTTTCATGCTCTGATGTTGTATCATCAGTAAGGGTGAAGTCAGATATGTCTGCTGGAGATGCATCTTCTGGGTGGATATGACAGAGAAGCAGCTGATCTACATGCCGTCGCCAAACTAGGCCACTCGCTGTCTGGACAGAGTACGAAACAGGTCCTGTCTGGGCAATGACCATTGCTGGGACCCATTTAGCTCCTGAAGCATAGGTTCGTGCAAGAACTGGCTGTCCAATACTGAAGGTGCGGCCCTTTGTTCTTGGTGAATGTCTGCTGACTTGGTCCTGCTGTTGGCGTTGAACCACTTGCCATGTGTCTCGTGGTTTCAACAAATCAAAGCAAGAACGCAACTGCCGGCCCATCATAAGAAAAGCTGGAGATGCCTTAGTCGTAGCCTGCGGAGTGTTTCTGTAGGACAACAAGAAGTTGTCCAGACGCTTCTGAAGAGGTGAACGTCCCTTCGCAGATTTTAGAGCTTGCTTCATAGTCTGTACGAACCTTTCAGCAAGTCCATTGGTGGAAGGATGATACGGTGCTGACCTGATGTGATGTATTCCATTGGCCTTCATAAAAGTTCCAAAATCCTGAGAAATGAATTGTGGTCCATGGTCACTCACCAGCTGTTCTGGAAGACCATAATGACTAAAAAAGCCACACAGGGTCTGAATAGTGGTTTCCATAGTAGTTGACTGCATTACAGAGACTTCTGGCCATTTTGAATGGGCATCCACAGCAATTAAAAACATACATCCTTCAAAAGGACCAGCAAAATCAACATGGATATGTTGCCATGGCCTTTTGGGCCAATCCCACAGGTGAAGAGGTGCCAACTGAGGTGCATTCTGGATGGTCTGGCATAAGATACAAGCTCTAGCTGTTTCTTCGATGGCCCTGTCCAAGCCCGGCCACCAGAAACAGCTCCATGCAATTTCTTCCATGCGCACTATGCTGCAGTGACTTGAATGGAGCTGTTCCAACAAACATGGTCTTAATGAAGGTGGGATAATGACACGCACAACCCACAACAAACACCTAGATTGGGTCGATAGCTCTGTCCTCCTAGAGACATAGGGGCGGGGGTCAGGAGAGACCTGAGAGTCAGGTAAGAATGTTTCATGCATCACAAAATCCATAACTTGGGAGAGTACTAGGTCAACCCGTGTTGCTTTCCTCACCTGAGTAGCCATGACGGGTGTGTTTTCCACCTGTTCAAAGTAAAAGATTCCTTCCTGACCCTGATCTTGACGGTGTGCCGGTAAGGGTAGCCTTGAAAGGCCATCAGCATAGCAATGCAAAGAGGATTGCCTGTACTTGATTTCATATGTGTATCCAGAAAGTATCAGTGCCCATCATTGCATCCGTCTAGCAGCCAAATGTGGGATGCCTGTGTCTGGCCCCAAAATGATGTCAGGGGTCGATGGTCAGTGACATGTGAACTTCTTTCCCCACAGGTACTGGTGAAATTTCCGAATGCCAAAAACAATGCCCCATGTTCAATTTGGGCATAGTTAGTTTCTGCCTTGGTCAGGGAACATGAAGCAAAAGTGGTAGGCCTCTCTTCACTAGAAGATATAATATGTGACAGTACAGCCCCAACTCCATAAGGGGAGGCATCGCAAGCCAACTGTAGGGGCAAAGATGGGTCAAAATATGTCAGAACTCTAGAGTTTACCAGTGAGCGTTTAGCTTCGTTAAATGCAACATCACAAGCTTCGGTCCAGTTCCAGGCCTTTTCAGCCCAAGAAGCTCATGTAGGGGTTTCCGGAGCATCGCTAATTGTGGAATAAATTTGCCATAATAGTTCAATAACCTTAAAAAGGATTGAAGTTGGCTTACATTCTGAGGTAGTGGAGCATGCACAATAGCCTTAACCTTGGTCGGAGACTTATGGAGACCATCAGCATTAATTATATGTCCTGAATATTCAACTGAGGGCTGGAAAAACTTACATTTGTCTCTGTGAACATGTAGACCATACTCTTCCAGTCTTTGCAGAGTAGCTTCCAAGTTCGTAAGGTGTTCCTCCTCATTTTTGCCCATGACCGGGATGTCATCCAGATAGCACTGTACTCCTGACAAACCACTCAAAATCTGATCCACTGCCGTTTGGAACAAAGCTGGGGCTGAAGCAATGCTGAAGGGTAAACAACAGTATCTGTACAACTCCTAATGTGTTACGATTGTCAACAATTCTTGAGATTCTTCTTCAACATGCATCTGTACGTATGCTTGACTCAAATCAATCTTGCTAAATTTTTGTCCTCCAGCCAAACCTGCAATATGTCTTCAATGCGGGGAAGAGGATATTGTTCTGCACATAACACTGGGTTGACAGTGACCTTGAAATCTCCACAAATCCAAATGGAGCCATCCTTCTTCACTATTGGGACAATGGGTGTTGCCCACTGGCTGTGAATAACTGGCACTAATACTTCCTCCTTGACTAACTGCTCCAAGTTTTCTTCCACCTTGGGTCTGATGGCAAATGGCACCATCCTGGCCTTCAAACATTTTGGTTGGCAATCAGGCTTTATATTTAATTTCACAGTGATTCCCTTCATGCTGCCTAAGTCTTCTCTGAAAACAGCAGCGTGCTTTGTTAGTACCGCTGCTAGATTCATTTCTTCTTTAGTCAATTGATGCACTTGTGATCAGTTGAGTTGGATTTTCTTGATCCAAGATCTTCCTGTTAGGGCTGGGTAATTCCCCTTCACCACAAATAGTGGTAGCTTTGTGGTCTGTCCATTGAGTTCTACTTTCACATCAAGAGTACCCAACAAGGGAACAGTCTCCCCAGTATATGTCTTCAAAACAACTACTGTTGGCTTAAGTGGCAGATGTCTAAAGTCCTTCTCATACGCAATGTTAGAAACTAATGAAACTGCTGCGCCAGCGTCCAGTTCCATGCGTACAGGTTTGCTTTCCAACACAGGTGTCTCCCAGAATTTATGTGGGCCAGCTGTTATAGACAAAACATGGAGGGAATCTTCATTTTCTGATTGGGTGTTACTATGATCACCTGTATTCTGCTCTACTGCATGCAGAATTTCCCTCTTAGTCCGCCAAACCAACAGCCCATTTTTTCTCAGGTCTGCCTCTTTTGTTTGGCTCATCCTTCCTTTGTTTACAGGCATGTTCAATGCACCCTCTCTTACCACGTTGTCAACACAGTAGTTCCTTAAACTGTCACTTTGATGCAAGGTGACCCTGCTTCTGACACCGGTAACATTCCTGTGTCCCCGGTGCCCTGTGGGCAGGTTGTAGGGATGCTTTACGTACGCTGACCCCGATCTGTTGCATGTCTTGGGTGATGCTTTCCATGGAGACTGCAATTCCACAGCCTTCTGCAAGTTGAGTTCACCTTCAGTCAATATGCTGATTCACTGTGCAGGCCACACACCAGCCTGTCACGCAGCATTTCCTCTAACATGTTCTTGAAGTCACAGTGTGCTACCAGCTTCCACAGAGCTGCTACAAACTGTACTCAGTTGATTGTTGTAATCAGTTGATTGTTGTAATCAGTTGATTCACCTTCACCTTGGTTCCTTTGGTAGAACCTATACCTCTCTGCAATTACTAGTGGCTTCAGGGAAAAATATGCTCCCAGAACTTCCACTAGGTCCCCATAAGGTTTCTGCTCTGGCTTCTCCAGATAAAGCAAATCACATAGCAAATTATAAGTCTTAACTCCAATGACTGTTAGAAAAACTGGTACCTTCTTCTCATAAGTTATGTCATTTGCTATTACAAAATTTTGAAATCAGGCTGTTTATGTCTGCCACGAATCTGCCAAATGATCAAATGCTTCAAGGGTTGTAGTAAGTAAAGCCATGATGCCCTCTTGTGGTTATTGTTTGTTTCTTCACTTAACAGAAGGCAGATCAGCTTTCAGAATAGCCAACCAGCCTTTTCTCTTCCTTATACAGTACTGAACAACAGGCAGATGAGCTTTCAGAATAGCCAGCTAGCCCTTAGGCAAACAGCTCAGGTTTCACAGCTACAACCCAACCCCCATGCAAGCAGTAAAATAAAGTTTTGCTTCTTACATTGCATTCTGGTTTTCCAAAGTTGCCAGGATTGTTGAGGATAGCCAACTCCATCACAAATCCCATCCTCTGTCACCAGATGTGGAGTTTTAGGGGAAATTATAATCCAATAATGAGAAGCAGCATATTCAGAGCTGTGTAAGGAGTCTTTATTGAAAGGGAACTGAAAGAGAGAGGACCCGACAGACAGGTTTCCCTAGCACCTAAACAACCCTCCCATTTATCACTATGACAGCCGCAATGACCCTAGGTAGTCCAAAACAACACACACACTGCCACCTTTGTCCACATATCTACACAAAAGACACCATCATAGAACCTAATCAAGCCAGCTACTCCATCAAGGGCTCATTCACCTGCTCTTCCACTAATGTGATTTATGCCATCATGTGACAGAAATGCCCCCACACTTTATACATTGGACAAGTAGGTCAGTCCCTGCGCAGAAGAATGGATGAGCACAAAATTGACATCAAAAATCACAACACAAATAAAACAGTTGCTAAGCACTTCCATCTTTCTAATCACTCTATTGACAATTTGTTAATGACGCTCAAGAAAGTCAGTGGAGCATCAACACTTCAAAGAGAAACAGTTGAACTTGAATTAATGTGCAAATTCGATTGTGTGAAAGCAGGATTGAATTGTGACTATGGTTTCTTTTCCCATTACAACAGGTAATTTGACTTCAACCTCCTCTATGTGCTGTTTGCCAGGGTTTGAGTCTTTACAAATGCTCTGATTTGCTGTTGCAGTATTGCCTGATCCCATGTCTTACGCTCCCTCGCATTTATTTTCAGCCCATTCTGTAAGTTCCCCCTCTTCAAAGCATCTGCTGAAGTGGGATTTTCTTCCATGAAAGCTCATGCAAGAAATAAATCTGTTAGTCTTTAAGTGCCACAGGACTCCTTGCATTTTTTAAGAATAGCAAAGTCTGTAGAGGTTTTCCTGGAACTTCTCCCTTTTTGACTTGAAAACTGCTTGGGAGTAGGAGTTTTGGTTTTGCTTTCTTTTTAATTTCCATTAGTTTATGCCAAGTGGGGGGGGGGGTTAAAAGCTGATTAGTTTCAGGGAGGGTTCAGCTAGAAGGGTGTACATCAGCGCTGTCAGCATTGCTCTCTTCGTGGTCTTCAAAGAGAAAGGCTGTACAGCAGTTCCTAAAGATGGTCAGACTCTACATTCTCCTTATTGCCTCTGGAAGTTTGTTCCATAGCCAGGAGCACTCTACCAAGACTGCTTCATCCTGAGCTCTGTGATTGCAACATGCCAGAGGACAACAGCTGTTGTGTTGATTCTTAGATTAAAACTGGATCCTTAGTGGACTTGCAGCTTGATCCATTAATTGTTTTGAGGATTAGAACCAAAGCCTTAACCTGAAATCAAAACCTACCTGTCCCCCAGCAGAAGGAAGGACTTGAGCCTAGGCTCATGGCACTCTAACCTATTGAAGGTGATGCTGTAAAACAGGCTAATGGTAGGTCCCGCACTTTGACAGCCTCAAAGGAAAAGCATTATGAAAATGGAAAGCCTTACTAAAGTTTGCCTCCAGGGGGTTGCATAATAACATAGGCTTCCCACAGCAGTTAGGTTTGTTCAGAGTGGAGTCCCAAACTGGCAAACTCAGATGATCGTATTTGAACAACAAACCTGAATTTACAGACAGCGTGTTACCATGAAGTAAGCCTAAAGTCAGCGACAGTATTCATGTGATCTTAGCTGTAACAGGAACTGCCACAGTGACTTGCTGCATTCTTTTCCTTTCCAGGTTGCATGGAGCTGGGACCATGCCTGCATGTGGACTATTACAATAAAATTGATTACTGACTTTGAATGGTTTTTCAGTCACTCTCCATTCAACCAGCAGGATGGGGGAACATGGATACTAAGGAACCTCTCAGTGCTCACCATTTTTGAGCACACAGTGTGTAAGAAGTCATAATATACCTAGGTCTTCTATCACTGGACCAGGAGACAGACTTAAGTTCTAATCCCAGCTGTCCTTGGGATGAATCAGTGTCTTTCCATGCCTCAGTTTCCCCCATCAGTCAAATGGGGATAAGATAATGGCTGCAAAGGAGAGTTATAAGACTCAGGGGTTGTATGTAAGTCACACTGAGATTTTTGGACAGAAAGCATTAGAAAAATGCCAAGCAACATTACTTCCACTTTTAGCTGCTTATAAATGAGCTGGCTTAGGGGAAGGGAAGGGATGGTGGTAACAGTTGTAGGTGTTTGGATGTCTCACCCCCACCCTATGCAAATCAACAGGCTCTTCTCTACCATAAGAGATACTTCACAACTGTGCAATGAAACCACTAATACAGGGTTCTCGAAACCCAGAGTGCAGCCACCAGCTCTTGTTAGTAGCTGCACTGACAAACCTGTCTCTTTGTCCCTGCTTCCAGCAGCCCTTCAGTGAGAGCCTGCCACCACTCTGGAGAAAGGGGTGGGAACTCATCAGCTGTCCACGGAGTCCCAGGCTCCCTGTGCCCCTGCTGGGCAAGAGCTGAGGAACTGTCCAGGGGAGCACCCCACGACCAGATGCTGCAGCTTCTTCCAGAGGCTAGAGATGCCTCTAAATGTGACACCATGACTACAGCAAGGCAGTGCCTCCAGCTGCTCAGACACATGGCAGCTGCTACTTACATAATACAAATGGCTCACCTCCGCATGAGGACATTGCAGTCCTGGATGGCAGGGATGTACCACTCTCAGTGTCACTCTCTGGGCCAGGTAGTCCCTATCCCAGTGGAAATCCTAAAGTCTCTCACACTCTGGCAGAGACCAGACTTCAACCTGAGGGCCGTCCACTTTGAGATCCAGAATCCATCCGTGACACTTATCACCAATCACCTGATCTTGGTCTTTCACAACTCCTTCCAAGGGGTCCTCCCTTTTTTGCACACCAGGACCTCCAGATTCCTCAAGAGGGTAGAGAGACTTCACCCCTAGGTATGGGACCCAATCCTGCAGTGGGATTTAAACTTGGTTCTCAACAAGCTCACAAACCCACCCTTTGAGTCTATGGACTCATGCTCCCTGCTAGTCTTGTCATGGAAGGTGACATTCCTAGTGCCTATTACTTCCACAAGGAGGATGTCAGAGCTCAAAGCCCTATCCTCGGAACCACCATACATGGCGTTCCATAAGGACAAGGTTCAGCTTTGCTCATACCCAGCATACCTGCCAAAGGCAGTCTCCTCCTTCCATGTAAACCAGGACATTTTCCTTCCAGTGTTCTTTGCAGGACCACACATAATGAAGAACTGAAGGAGGTGGCATACCCTGGACATCAGAAGGGCACTTGCCACCCACATTGAAAGGACTAAGCCATTCCACAGATTGACCCAACTCATCATCATGATTGCCGAGCGCATGAAACGTCAGGCGGTAACATCACAGTGTATCTCATCCTGGATTATGAGCTGCATTAAGAAGTGCTACCGCTGGGCAGAAGTTCCCCTTCCAGGAATGATTAAAGCACACTCGAGAAGGGCACAAGCCTCCTCAACAACCTTCTTAGCGCAGGTGCCTATCCAAGAGATCTACAGGGCAGCCTCGTCCTCAGTCCATACCTTTGCCTCTCACTACGCCATCATCCAACAGACAAGGGATGATGCAGCCTTTGACAGAGCAATACTGCAAGTGGGAAAACCATAACTAGCCCCATCATCCTACGCAAGGCTTATAAATCACCTGAGTCAGAATGGATGAGAGCAGCGCTTGAAGACGAACGGTTGGTTACTCACATACAGTCAGTTACAGGTGTCTACGTGCCGCAGAGCACGGTAGCTCGAAAAGTCTTTAGCGTTAGCCTGTCAGGTCAGGGCGCACGGCCAATGCCCCCGCCACCCCGTGACCATGGCGATATAGGTGACCATGACTCTGACCCTCCCAGTCCCGTATACCTTTGCCAACTCCATTAGCGGGGATGGTGGGAGGGACCTGAATGTATGTGAGCAGCCCATCTCGAAGAAGGACAGTTATGGTGTGTAACCAACCATTCTCCTTTGAGCACTGCTCACATCATTCAGTTACAGGTGACCGCTAGCCATACCCAAGGATGGTGGGAGGAGTTACAGTCTACCCACACTGAGTACAGCTCTACCCACAGCGGCATCATTTCTCGCCTGTTGGGCAATGGTGTAGGCATCATGAAGGTATGTATTGCTGACCACGTAGTGGCCCTGCAGATCTTTTGGATCAGGACCACAGCGAGGAAGGCCGTGGAAGACACCCGAGCTCTGGTGGAGTGAGCGCTCACAGTCGCTGGGAGAGGCGTGTTTGACCTTCCGTAGCAGTCTTTAATGCAGTTCACAATCCACTTGGAGATGCATTGGGAGGATACCGGAGAACCTCTCATGCGTTCCGTGACTGCCACAAACAGTTGGGAGGTCTTGCGGAAAGGTCATGTGCACTCAGTGTAGATTAGGAGCACTCTCCTCACATCCAGAGTGTGCCATCATCTCTGGTTTTCTGTCACCTGCAGAGCTGGATAAAAGACCGGCAGGCAGATCTCTTGATTCATGTGGAAAGGAGTGGCAACCTTGGGTAAGAACGAAGGGTGGTGACCCAGGACCACCTTGTCTGGGAAGAAGAAAACCTTATATGGGGGTTCAGCGGATAGGGCTCATAGATCTGAGACCCTTCTGGCCGAGGTAATGGCTACCAGGATAGCCACCTTCCAGGACAGCATGAGCAGGATGGCTGAGTTAACGGCTTGTATGGGGGCTCTGTCAGAGCCCGCAGGACCATGTACAAATCCCACTGCGGGGTGGGGTTGCAGATGTGGGGGAAAAAGTTTTGCCACTACTTTTAGGAACCTATGGCAGATGGGGGTGTGAAAAGAGTGTGACCCCCATCTATTGTTTGGTGAAAGGCCGAGATTGCTGCTAAATAAACTTTTAATGAGGACAGGGATAGGCCTTTCTCTCTTAGGTCAAGAAGGTAATCTAAAGTTGCCTGAATTGGTGCGGAGATAGGGTCTATGTTTTTATCATGGCACCAGATGGAGAAGTGATTCCATTTTGCCATGTAGGTGGACCTGGTGGAGGGTTTTCTACTACCAACCAAGACCTTTTTAACCCTACCTGACCAGTGTTTCTCTTGCTTGCTGAGCCAGAGAGCATCCAGGCCGTCAGATGCAGGAGGCCCAGGTTGGGGTGCCAAAGGCGTCCCGAGTCCTGTGTCAGGAGGTCCGCCCACCCTGGGAGGCGGAGCGGGGTCCTCACTGACATGTCTTGAAGGACAGGGAACCAGTGTTGTCTGGGCCAGTCCGGGGCTATGAGGATGATGAGCGTCTCATCTGCGAGGGCCTTCAGAAGCACCTGGTGAATCAGGGGAATCGGTGGGAAGGCATACATTAGGGCTCCCGACCGGTTGAGGAGGAAGGAATCATTGAGAGACCCTTTCTCCCGGCCTCGAAGGGAGCAGAACAGAGGGCATTTGTGGTTCTGCGCTGTGGCAAAGAGGTCGATCTGAGGGGTTCCCATCTGGTTGTCAACAGGGAGACAACCTCGTTGTGGAGGGACCACTCGTGATTTGCCAGTGGCTTTTTGCTGAGTGAATCCGCTATGCCATTATCCATCCCGGGAAGATGGGTGGCAGTTGGCGTGAAGTGATGGTCTATCGCCAGTTGCCAGAGCTCGGTTGCTTCCTCTCATACTGCCGAGGAGCGGACTTCCTCCTGGCAGTTTGTGTAGAACACAGCTGCTGTGTTGTCTGAGAGGATTTGGACCACTCTGCCCTGGATCTGGTCTAGGAAGGTCATGCAGGCCAGTCTGAAGGCCCTGAGCCTCTTCAAGTTTATGTGGAGGAGACTGTCCTCGGGGCTCCAGACACCTTGTGTGGAGAGGCCCCAGGACAGGTGGGCACCAATGTTCCCACTAAGCTGCACCAGTGAGCAGTAGCGCAGCTGCCGCCACTCACTGGTGCAGCAACCCTGACCCCAGCGCAGGTCCAGGAGCCACAAGCCATGCCTGGCCCCGAAAACATTTCTCCTGGGCACCAGGAAGCCTGGGGAGGGGCTGGCAGGGATCAGAAGCGGAAGCGGAGGAGCCGGGGGGATTGGGGCTGGCGGGGAGCGGAGGAGCCGGAGGATCGGGGCTGGCATGGAGCGGAAGAGCTGGAGGATCAGGGCTGCTGAGGAGCAGAGTATCAGGGCTGGTGGGGAGCGGAGGAGCCGGAGGATTGGGGCTGGCGGGGAGTGGAGGCGGGGGAGTGGAGGAGCTGGGGTGGGGGCTCCCGGGCTGGGGGCAGATTAGAAGTGGGGGTAAATTCATGCAACGCGGGGAGGAGGGGAGTGTTGATGTGTAAGGAAAAGTATTGTTTCCTTTTCAAGTCATTGCTGCCACATAGGTCAGTGATTCCCAATGTTTTCTCTGCCATTGCAGTGGCACTCCTTGCTACCTTTAATTCATTTGAGGCACACTGCCATATAGTTTCCAAATGAAGCCATATATTTTCATGAGCCAATCCAGAGCTCTTTGAGTAGTTTTTCAAAAAATTCTGTGGCACACCTGTGTGCTGTGGCACACTGGTTGGGAAACAGTGGGATAGGTAGACACAACACACAAATTCCACCCAAGATTCAGAATAAACACAGAAAACTGTATAGAACCTTAAGTTACTTTATTAACACACAGCATTTTTACAGCACTTTCCATCCCAGGATCTCTCAATGGCTTACTATACTAGGTATTCACACATGCTTGGCTCTGTGGTATCCAAGAGGCACACACCACTTTGTGCTCACATTTAAGTGAATGGCCCTGACAATACATTAGAGGCAAACTGCATGTCCTCCCATGTTGATATCTTTACCAAGTGCCATAAACAATGGCTTTAGGAGGAGGTGTCCCCTCCATGTATTTTTAGCACAGCTCTGTTTTCAGTTGGAAGCTGGTAAAGGAAAGTTCAAAGCTTGCAGACAAGAACAACACAAAACTGGTAGATGGGGATTGTAGCAGAAAGAGAAGGCAGCCTGATCTAACTTTTTAAGTAAAGTGGAAAAACTGTCATTGACCTTAATTAACATCAACTCAAGTAATATATATAGGCCTAAATCAGGGTGACTTCATTTAGCTCAGTGAGTGAGATCTAATCAGAATTGGCACATTCATTAGGAATCTGTAAAAAAAAAAATATAATAGATTCTTGGCTATTGGTGACCATCAGCTCTTATCTGTGTAATTTCTCACACATTTGCTTATATATTTTCCCATCTTCTAAAGGTGAGCTGAGATTACAGACAACCAAAAAATCAAGCTGTCCCACAAAGCAGCTTCACAAATTCATAACACAAAATGACAAAGCGTACAGCCAACAGTTTGGTGCAAGACAATTGCAGTGATGTCAAGAAATATAAAGGTACTGGAAGTTTTAAGATGGCATGGCTAAATGAATTAATTGCAACTGAGACTATGGAATCTGGAGAGGTGCAAATTGGGTCAGCTATTTTCTTACTCTGAGGACAATGGCGTATTATGATTGTCATGTGCAGAAGCCAAGACAAGCTGTGATTTCACTAAAGGAAAGACATAGAGTTCATGGAAGATTAACTATTTGAAGAGGCATCTCAATCAGAACATCTATACAATGTTCCCTCTCTAAGCTGGTGATGCAACTGAGCAAGATATGGATGCACTTGGGGAGCCGATGGGCAGTGGCTCAGGAGCCCGGCCCGGGCCTGGGAACTTGCTCAGCTGCATCCGTAAGTTGCTCAGCTGCACCACCGGCTTAGAGGGAACAGTGGTGGGCACCCCACCCTGAGTTGGAGGCGTCCGTTATCAGGGTCACTGGAGGCTTGGACTCCCTGAATGGAATTCCCCCCATCGAGAAGTCAGGGTCTCTCCAAATTTGGAGGGACTCCAGGGCATGCTGGGGTACCAAGATTACCTTGTCTAGGCGGTCCCCTTCTGGTCGGAAGCTTGTGGCGAACCAGAGCTGGAATAGTTGCATCCGCAGGCAGGCTGTTCGGATTACCGATGTGGCCACTGCCGTGTGCCCCAGGAGCTGCATGCATCTGCGCGCTGTGGTCAGCCAGGGTGCCTGGAGCGCTGTGATGATGATGCAGATGGACCGAAATCTTGAGAGGGGCAAGGATGCAATGCCTTGTCGGGCGTTTAAGCGTGCCCCAATGAACTCTACGTCCTGAGTGGGGCAAAGCTTGGACTTCTCCAAGTTTATGCGGAAGCCCAGGACCTCGCAGAGGTTCCTTAACACGTCAATATGGTCTTGTACTTGTCGACTTGACTTGCTCTCTATGAGCCAGTCGTCTAGGTAGGGGTAGATTCTTACACCCTTCCTGCGTAAGAACGCTGAGACTGGTGCAACACACTTTGTGAACACCCTGGGGGATAGTGATAACCTGAAGGGGAGGGCAGTGAACTGGTAATGGCATCATGCCACTACAAACCTGAGGAACTGCCTGTGGTGGGGCCGAATGGCTATGTGGAAGTAAGTGTCCTTTAGGTCGCGGGCCGCAAACCACACTCCTAGGGACAGGGAGGGAATGATCTGCGGTAGGGAGATCATGTGGAATTTTATTTTCTTTATGTTTTTGTTGACAGCTCAGAGATCTAGAATGGGCCGTAGGTCCCCATTGGGTTTGGGAACCAGGAAGTAGCAAGAATAGAACCCTTTGCCACGTTCCCCCTTAGGAACCTTTTCGATGGCTCCAAGGAAGAGTAACTTCCGGCATTCAGCCTTGAGCTTCCCTAGCAGATCAGGATTCTCTGGGATTGTGGGAGGGGACAGTTTTCTGTCCCGAGGGGTTGAGAGGAACTGAATGTGGTATCCTCTGGCCACTGTGTCGAGGACCCACTGGTCCGACGTGACTCGGGTCCATCATGGGGTGAAGTGGCGGAGGCGGTGGGGGGAGAACAGGGGTTCTGGAGTGCTGCCCTCGGGGGGACCATCAAAAACGCTATTTGCAGCCCGATGAACAGTCCGACCCCTGTCCGCGTCATCCCGACTAGGAGGCGCCCAGCTTACCCCCTTTATCTGATCGGCTTTTATCCTTGTCCAGGTCCGTGAGGTGATGCTGGAGAAACTGGAGAGATCTTGGAAACTGGGTCTGCAGTTGCAGCTGTTCTTTCAGTTGCTGTAACTGCTATTGTAGCTGGTGCGACCTCGAGGAACGCCTAACAGGCTGAGGGGTGTAGATCCCAAGGGACTTCAGTGTAGCCCTCGAGTCCTTCATACCATGCAGCTTCGCATCTGTGGAAGGTGCAAAGAGGTCGGGGCCTTCGAAGCGAAGGTCCTGAATAATCTGTTGCATCTGCATGGAGAGACCAGAGTTCTGGAGCCAGGCCAAGCAGCGCATCACCACTGCCAATACCATTATACGTGCTGCTGTGTCCACTGCATCACAGGTCGCCGCAAGCACATCCCTGGACGCTCTCTCTCCCTCATCCAGCATCGCCTTGCAGTCTCTCAGGCGATCCTCAGAGATGGCCGGCCGGAGATTCTGTAGAGCTTCCCACAGGTTGAAGAAGTAGCGCGTCATCAAGGCTGAATGCTTTGAGATGCGCAGCTGGAGAGCGGCAGAGAAGTAAACTTTCCTGACCAACAGGTCAAGTCTTCTCACCTCTTTGTTCTTGGGCATGGTGCTAGGTTGACCTTGCCTCTCCCTTTGGTTGACTGCATCGACGACCAGGGACCCTGGGGCCGGGTGATGAAATAGGAAGGGGGAACCTTCCAGGGAGACAGAGTATTTCTTGTCCGCTACTTTGGATACTGGCAGGATCGAGGAAGGCGTTCGCCAGCGTTCCTGGATGATGCAGAATACCCCGGCGTGGGAGGGGATGCCGACCTTAGCCGGCGGGGCTCGATGGCACGCATCAAAGAGAGAATCGTCCTCCACCTGGATCACCCCTAGCTTGAGCTTCAGGTACGCCGCCATGCGGCAGAGAAGGTCCTGCTCGACACAAGGATCCCCTTCGCAGTCGGCGGACATGTTGCTTAATTGCTCTTTGGGCAACGAAGATGAAGGGGCCCTTGATCTGCTTTGTTGGGTAGAATCAGGCTCCGGCTCATCGTCGGAGAAATCTGAAGACTCCGGGGCTTGCGAGCGGGCGTAATGGGAGGAGGTGTCATCTGCCATTGCATTCAGCCAGTCGAGGGTCCATTTGTTGTGCGGGGACCTCAACGGCGGCATAGGCGTCATGAGGGGAGCAGCTGCCTCCCCTGATGGGTGCCTTCGCCTGGAGCCCGGCGACACAGAGCTTTTCCGGGCTCGCTTTCTCAGGCACTCCTCCTGGGGGGGCAGGAAGGGATCTTCCGAGGACGACCTGGATGAACTCCCCCCTGACAGTCGGCAGTCTGGTACCAAGAGCTCCTCAGAGGAGTGGTGAGGCAGAGCTGTAGAACTTGGGCCCGGTACCGAGTTTGATGGGTGAAGAGGCCCAGGATTCTGCCAGCATCGGTGCAGGTGTTGCCGGTACCGAATCGAACACTACCGGGAGTGACGGCACCGGAAGCGGAGTTATTGGTGACGGTGCCAGGTCCAGCGGTACCGGGCTTGAGGGCGGTGCCGGACTTCTGGGCGGTGCCGCTGTGGCTGGTTGCCTCTTATTTTGCACCGAAGCCAAATTTAAATGCCCTTGGCAAGCCGGCGCCTGAGCCGGAGCCCTACCCAGGGCGGCTGGGAGGCTACCGGAAGACCGGTGAGGTTGGTGCCTAGGAAGTACCGTGGAGGGCCGAGATTTTGGGCCCAGTACCAGAGATTGGTGGGAATCTTGAGCCCAGGCCGATCGACGGTCCGGCAGAGCGCTGGTGGCTCGCCTGCTTTCGAGCAGAGTGGCTCCAGTCCCTGACATCAGGTGGAGGCGACGCTCCCTTTCCAGCCGAGTCATCTGCTTGAAGGATCGGCAAATGGGGTACTCTGCTGTGAGATGGGACTCACCCAAACAAGCGAGGCATTTCTTGTGTGGATCGTCCATCGGGAAAGCCTTGCAGCATCCTAAGCATGGCTTGAAAGCTGGCATTTTGAGTTTCGCACGAAAAGACAGGTCCTTGCATTTCGGAAGATAATGCTGATCCGAACCGACGCTGATGGCAGAAAAAGGAAATGGGAGGGTCAGGGTCAGGGTCACCCATATAGCCATGGCTGCGGCGTGGAGGGGGTGTTGGCCGCGCGCCCTGACCTGACAGGCTAACACTAAAGACTTTCCGTGTGCTGCGGCACGTAGACTCCTGTAACTGAATGATGTGAGCAGCGCTTGAAGGAGAGCGGAGGGTTACTTACCTGTAAATATCCTCCTTCAAGGGGGGGCCGCTCACATACCTTCCATACACTCCCTCCCTCCCTGCTTTTTGGAGTTAGTGGAAAGAAGGGACTGAGGAGGGGGCAGGGTCTATGCCACCTATATACCATGGCCAAAGCATGGGACCGAGGGGGCATTGGCAACTGACCCTACAGGGACAGGCTAGGGCAAAAAAACTTCCGAGATGACTGTGAACCACAGCACGTACACCCCCGAGTCAGAATGTATGTGCACAGCCCATCTCAAAGAAGGAAGTTTAGAGGTAAGTTACCCTCCATTACTAATACACACATATGAGCTGTAGCTTTTTTGTTTGAGCAAGAGACACACACTGTTATTTTGTAAACAGCGTTAGTTCAGCATCCTTACACTCTCTACCACTTTCTGCTGCTGTGTGGATGACTTGGACATGTCTTCCCTAGAAAGGAGAGGCCCAAGCTCTTAGCTCATTTCCCAAATGACTGTTAGACATTGGTGACTTTCAGTCTCATTCCTCAGGGATTTTCACCAGTTCTTAGGTGCCCATGACAATGCTCTTGTTTGAAGACTGAGAGAGAACCCATGGGAAGTTTGCTGCTGATTGGGTACTGTGAGAAGGTAATGATTTATAACTGTTTGAATAGGGCTGAAAACCTCTGTATTATTTTGCTGCTTTTCCTAATGCCATTACAGCCCTCTCCAGAGCAATCAGTTGAGACATCACAGACTTTGTTCCTGGCCTGGGAATTTGGCTGTGAGGACTAGAATGATGATCTGGGGCAGGCAAGGCACAGCATTGTGGAAAGCTAAGCTAATGAAAACCATTAACAGGGCTTGCCACGGTTGAGAAATGATAAAATATCTAAGAAAGCAAGAGTTAAATGATAAAAAAGAGGGGGTAGGGTGGGGAATAAACACAGTAACATTTTTGCAGAACAATGTGAAAGTTTAAATGTAAAGATCAGCATGAATCAAGTGTATTGAACCACACCTGTGGTGCCAAGTGTATTGAACCAGCCTGTGGTGCACTGGCCAGGTCACTGCAGTATTTTGTCCTATTTCTTTCTTGCTTTAAAGGATCAATTAATAAATTATTAATATGATTATTAATAACTAGCTCTTTTCTAGTGTTTTTATAAATAGTTCTCAAAGGACATCATTATCCCTATTTTACAGATGGGGAAACTGAGGTACAGAGAGGTGATGTGATTTGCCTAAGGCCACCCATCAGGCCACTGGCTGAGCTGGGCCTGGAACGCAGGTCTCAAGTCCCAGTCCACTGCTCTGTCCCCCAAGCCTGGTTGCCTCTCTCAGTTAAACAAACACTGATTTTGGCTGGAGCCAGACAGGTGGCTAATTCTTTATATTCTAAAGTGAGAGCTGGCCCTGGTGTCTCATTGGGAGAGTAAGGTTAACACTGACTAAGTCCTCCTCCTGGTCCCTCCATGGAGTCCAAGATACTGTCATCAGTCCAAACAGTAGCTTATGTTTATCATGGAAAACAAAACACAAACTAGATGTCAGTTTTCTACAATAACTGACCCTCTCTCACATGTCTAGTTCCCTCCCCCCTCAACGTGCTGTCATTTCCGTCAAAATGGGGCTGAAGGAAGTTGTCAGACTGTAGAAAAAATGTGAGTTAGAGGCCCTTGTTAAAACAGTCATAGCAAACCTCAAATGAAATTTCTTCTCTCCTCACAGCCCTTCCACTCTCCCCAAAACTGCCACAGAAACATTCAGCCGCACACAAACTACAACAAACCTTTTTAAATGTAGCATAGACCTTTTTCCAGCCCTTCTCATATGGAAGTCCGGATGCATCCGTAGCTGTTGGGGCAGTGCCAGCCCTGTAACACTGCAGTGCCAGGGCTAGAGTTATGTAGAGTCAGCTGGGCTAGGCTCCTCCAATGCAGGCTCCTTTGCAGTCAGGAGCAGAGTTTTACATTCAAACTGTTCCACCCTGGCTCTTCCCCTTAAGGGGCTGAGACAGACTTTGGGAGAAGGAAGGGGTTGGACTAGATGACCTATGAGGTCCCTTCCAACCCTATGTTTCTATGAGAACATCAGTTGAGCTGAATGGACCACTGCAATCCTCTTGAACGGAAAGGGTGGGGTTTGGAAAGCCCCACTGCTGCTTCCAGTACTCTTTACTGTCCACCTGTTACCATCTTTCTCTCTCTCCATGCCTTACTAGGGGCATGGAGGGACCAGGAGGAGGACAGAGCAGGTAGCTGAATGGCAGCAAAGTGTTCACAGGAAGACTCCTTTTGTCCTATGGTACCCCAATTCACATCCCACTCACAACCACCACTTCATCAAAAACAAGGGAAATTCAGTGCCCAAAAACTTTGTGAAAGACACTGAGGGCACCTATAAACCAGGGACTGAAGACACACATCAGTGCCACCCAGCAACTTTAAGTCTGCTGTCTTGGGGGTGAGAGGGGCATCTCTCCAAATGTCACAGTGCTCTATCCTTCCATATGACATGGCGTGCTGGGCAGGCAGCATGTGGGGACAGCAAGAGAAACCATTAGCCTGTGTGCTAAGTACACACAACCACTACACCTGCTCTGCACAAACCACCAAAGGATACCTTCAGAGACATCACCTGCTTTGCCATACATCCTGTTACCATACAATGACAAAGCCATCTGGCAAGACTAGACCTTGCTCCTCTATTGTCCATCTCACACAGGGAGGGGTCCTAGACCCCAAGTTGTGTGGGTACACAGAGGCACCCCTCCTCATATTGACGCATAAGATACAAGTAACCCCTGCAGCAGGCAATCCCGCTGTCCCTCACACACATAAGTGTAGTTGAGGCATATGCAAACAAATAAGAATCCATTTCTGTGGGATAACACCATGTCACAGAAAAAGGCACATTTACTTAAAAGTTCTTCCTTTCTGCTTATTACAGGACAGCCAGGTCTGAAATATACTTATCATAGACCCCCCAGTGTCTCTTCCCTTTTCCAACTTAGAATTGTGTCAGCATTGGTGTTCCTTAACACTAGTTTTCAGGGGCTTCATTCTAAGTGCACTCAATGAGCTGAAAGGATATCAGATGCTGCTGTTCAGCTAAAACAAATAAGGAGTCCTGTGGCACTTAAAGACCAATAAATTTATGTATTGCATGAGCTTTCATGGGAGAAAATCCCACATCGTCAGATGCCCTACAGCACTGAGTTCCACTAGTATGTGAGTGTTAAAGCTGGCCATCTATAAAGCCCGTCAATCAGTTGCTACTGTGAAACCGCAACTCGGAAAGGCGGCATATGCTGTCCTCAGCAGGCATAAAACCACAACTCAACCCAGTTAAGCAGGTGAAGCAACGCATGCTCAAAGCGCTACCTGCAAAGCCAAGGCTTTCCCCCCACCAAAAAAGGGCACAAAACGTTTAATTGGTTTAGCCTAGGTGCTTCCGCCTCTGAACTTTAAAAGCCCCT